>JASFAX010004020.1:0-40688 GCA_030737875.1 Allium sativum | reverse complement strand
TAGGAGGACCTCATCCTGCTGGGCACAGCTTTAAGGCAATGGATCAGTATGTGAACGCGGCCAAACAACTCGACGTAGGGGAATGTAGTAGTCTTGAAGTTGCAGCCTCGGTAAAGCAGCATAAAACAATGTCGGATGTTGTCATCTTTCGTGATAGAGATAGTATCGGATTTCATGCCCCTACAAAAGACCCTTTAGTGATCACCACAACTATTGGTCCCGCTTTGGTCCACAAGGTTTTGGTGGACAATGGAAGTTCAGTCAATATTCTGTTTAAGAAGGCATTTGATCAGATGAAGCTTGAAGCAAAAGATTTGAAGCCCTGTGATGGATGGATACATGGCTTCAATGGAGCCTCAACATCTCCGATTGAATATGTGGAATTACCAGTAACTCTGGGAGAAGGAGATCGCCGGAGAGTGAGAATTCTTCCAGTTGTGGTATTGGATATCGAATCACCTTACAACGCCTTTTTGGGCCGACCGGCCCTAGCAGAATTCAAGGGTTGCATTGCACCCTGGTGTCTATTGTTGAAATTCCCAACAGATGCAGGAATGGGAGTAGTCAGAGGTGACCAAGTCGCTGGGCGAGCCTGCTATATACCAAAATTGAAATTGTTGCTCAAAAGATTAAACATAGAACTAAAGGGTACTTCTCCACCTGCAAAAGAGAGTTCAGCATAGCAATTAAAGACGGTCTTGAAGGAGCCGCCCAAGGAACTGCCTAAGAATATAGATCCCAGGGAGGACGAGGAACCCGGGGGCAGAATGGTGACTCCTAACGAAACAACTGAGGATATTCCGATCGACGATAATGACCCAGCAAAGGTCATGAAGATCGGATCCCAGCTAGACCCTCTTTGTGCAAAAGAATTGACCGACTTCCTAAAGGCCAACCTAGATGTGTTTGCTTGGACCCATACTGACATGTGTGGAATATCCCCATCAATTATGCGCCACTCGTTGAGCATTAACCCGAAGCACCCACTTGTTAAGCAGAAAAGGCGAATGCTTGGCCCGAAGAGGTCAGCGGGCTTAAAGGAAGAAGTTGAGAAGTTGAGGAGTAATGGATTTATTGGAGATTCAACTTATCTGGAATGGATTTCAAACCCGGTTTTGGTGAAGAAGGCCAACAGAAAATGGCACATCTACATTGATTTCTCAGATTTGAACAAGGCTTGTCCAAAAGATAGTTTTCCACTCCATAGAATCGATCAATTGGTGGATTCGACGGTGGGTCACGAACTCCTCTCCTTCATGGATGCGTATTCCGGATATAACCAAATTCCTATGCATGTTCCGGACCAAGAGCATACCAGCTTCATCACAGTTTTGGGACTGTATTGCTATGTAGTGATGTCTTTTGGTCTAAAGAATGTTGGAGCTACATATCAACGATTAGTGAACCGGATATTCTACAATCAGATCGGGAAGACGATGGAAGTGTATGTTGATGATAGGCTTGTGAAATCCAAACAATCATCCAACCATATTGCTGATTTAGCAGAAATGTTTGACATCCTTAGACGATATGGGATGAAGCTCAACCCTTTGAAGTGTTCATTTGGAGTTGCCTCTGGAAAATTCTTGGGTTTATCATTAGCTCGCGTGGAATTGAAATCAATCTAGATCAGATCACAGCAATCAGGAAAATTCAAGAACCAAGGCAAATCAAAGATGTGCAGAGCCTCGCTGGGAAGGTGGCCACGTTAAGTAGGTTCATCTCTAAAGCTACAAATAAGTGCATCCCATTTTTTTATTTGATAAAGCGGGGAAGCGCAATTTCAAATGGACCCCTGATTGTGTGGAAGCATTCCAGAACCTTCTGAATCATTTGGAAAAAGCCCCGATATTGTCCAAGCCGGTAGACCACGAGGACTTGCTCGTGTACTTGGCAGTATCGTCCCACGCAATAAGCTCATCCCTGGTAAGAGAAGAAGATGAAGTCCACAGACATGTGTACTACGTAAGTAAGAAGCTAGCGGTGGTAGAGCGAAACAACCCAAAGATAGAAAAGCTTGTATACAGTCCGTTAACCGCATCTAGAAAGCTTCGCCACTACTTTCAAGCTCATCCCATAACTGTATACATTGACCATTTGCTCCGGCAGGTATTGCAAAGACCAGAGGCATCAGGAAGGCTACTCAAATGGAATATCGAGTGGAGTCAATTTAATCTAAACTTTCGGCCCTAAAGATCGATAAGGCGACAAGTGTTGGTAGATTTTATAGCAGAATTTACTATCCCAGAGGACGATGTAGTGAGTGAAGAATCGGATACCTCTAAACCACTAGTCGACCCCAGTACCTGGAAACTGTATACTGATGGAGCCAGGAATGACAAACGATCTGGTACGGGAGTTGTACTTGTAACTCCCGAAAAATGATCGATATATTATGCATTGAGATTAGAGTTCCACGCCACAAATAATGATTCGGAGTACGAAGCCCTTATTGTCGGGCTTAGGCTTGCAAGGAAGTTAGGAATGGCGAAACTAGATATCTTTTGCGTTTCCAAGATAGTTATGAACCAGGTCAATGAAGAGTTTCAGGCCAAATGGCCAAGGCTCGTGTCATACTTGAAGGAAGTGAGAAAATTGTTGGATTGCCTCGAACACTATAGCATAACACATATCCCCCGATCAGATAATCAGAGGGCAGACAAGTTAGCTAAGATGGCTAGCTATGATAACCCTAAGGACATAGAGATGGTCCCCATAGAGATACTGTAGTCCCCAAGCATCGATTAGATGGAAATTGATCCTATATTGGAATCAGAACCTGAAAGAGAATCATGGATGACATCTCTAAAGAACTTCCTGATGAATGGAACGCTTCCGACCAAGAAGAGCAAGAGGCGTGCTGTTATTCGAAAGGCCTCCTGGTATGTCATGCAAAGCGAAGTCCTATATAGACAAGGATTCTCGATGCCTCTCCTCCGTTGAATAGCCCATGACAGCATCACACGGGTACTGAAAGAAGTACACGAAGGTGAATGCAGCGACCACACTGGAGGACAAACGCTAGCAAAGAAGATATTACAATATGGCTATTTTTGGCCTACCATGAACAAAGATGCGGCTAAGCATGCACGATGTTGTGGCGCATGCCAGAGATTCTTGAACATTCCCAGGGCGCCTCCTAGTCAGTTGAAGACGATGATGAGTCTGTAGCCCTTCGCTGTTTAGGGAATTGATATTATTAGAAGCCTCCTCATAGCGAAAGGTGGAGAAAAATTCACCATTGTGGCCGTGGATTAGTTTACTAAGTGGGTCGAAGCTGAACCGCTAACCACAATCACAACCAAGCGACTGATAAACTTCATCATCAGAAACATCATATGTCGATTTGGAATTCCGAAAGTCGTCCTAATAGATAATGGGACCCAATTTGACAGTACCGAGTTCCGGGATTTTTGCCAGAGATATCATATCAAGAAAAGATTCACAGCTGTGGCGCATCCACAATCAAATGGACAGGTAGAAGCGGCAAAAAAAGTAATCAAGTTCATTTTGAAGAAGCGGTTGAAACGGACCAAAGCCATCTGGGTCGATGAGCTACCCTTGGCACTATGGGCCTACAGGACAACTTACAAGTCAGCAACGGGACACACACCCTTCTCCCTTTCTTTCAAAGAAGGAGCAATCATTTCGATAGCGCTAGAAGTACCATCCCATAGAACAACTTATGACGACCCAATGACTAATAATAAGTTGCTCTTGGAATCCCTAGATATGGTTGAAGAAAAGAAGGACGAAGCAGACCTGTGCCTTGAGACACAAATAGCAGGTGGCCCAATATTACAATAAAAAGGTTCAAGCTCGAACCTTTGAAACTGGAGACTTGGTTCTGAAGCGTGTCTTTCCACCCCCAGTACATTTGGGTCCGAAATGGGAAGGGTCGTATTCCATTCTATGGAGGCTCGATAATGGATCCTTCAAGCTAGCGACCGTGGACGGAGAGGAGATCCCCAGAGTGTGGAACGCCCAGCATTTGAGGCGTTACTTGACATGAAATTGTCATCTTTATTCTTTTGTTTTTAGGACCATGTAAAAAGGGATGACTCGCCTAGAATAGTCTGGTTATATGAGCAAAAGATCATAAAGTGGACGTAGGTCATGATTCAACCGAACCACTATAAAATATCGTGTGTCTTTTACTTTTACCGCACCATTTCTTATTTACACTTTCATCCTTTACTTACATGAATTGTTATAACCTTTTAAATTTGCTATAAACCTTGCGACAATCTCGAAGCATGTAATTCAAAGTGCCTTCTATCAGATCAGAAGGTCAATAGTGTGCAAAGCATCGAAGGTGCAGTGAAGTAAACAACACAATTACCGACACTCTACTTCTCGTGACCAGAGAAAGAGTACGAAGGACAAGGAAATGGATTGTCCATGAGAGTGAAGGTGCACCATGATTATAAAGACCGTCTCGATTGCACTCTACCCTTGGTATCCGATGGGAGAGTATAAAGGCGCTAGAGACTGAGCATCACTAAAGAACTCCTACCCCACTGAAGGAACGGGGGACAAATTGAAAGCTGAGTTCGAACTTTATCCTGGCATACGACAGGAGAGTATAAAGGCATGTTGACTAAATGCCATTAAAGGGATCCTACCCCGTTGTAGTATTGGGGATAAAATTGAAAGCTGAGCCCGAACCCTTCATGTCCGGACATGGAGGGCTATGCAATGTCGATCCTAATCAATCCTCAACAAGCCCTGGCCAGGCACCACGTCGACGGTTGATTGGGGGCATATATACGCAAACTACTTGACATACAACAATTCATTATAGAAGTTTTTATGTTATGACTGCAATGAAAAGCTTATGATGCACTTTTATTCATGACTTATTTACGATTCGAATATTCAAGTGTATGACTAATTGTGAGGTATTCACAGGTACATAGTGATGCAAAAGAAACATATTTTCATTTGCAAAAGAAACAGACTTTCATTTACTAAGTGCAGATTTACAAGATAAGGCTAGACAAAATTCGAGGGCCATACTCACCACTATATCATAAGCTAGTGGAACAACTAAAAAGAGAAAAGACATAAACAAATGGGCTCTACTTGGGCTTTGGGGATGACCTTGGCCTCTTCTCCTTCTTTTGCTTCTACGACTCCTCCTTGTCGGCATCAGATTTATCCTGCTTTTTCCTCTTCTTCTTATCCGAAGGAGGATCCTGTGGAAGGTCAGAGGATTGGGATGTGAGCTGTGTAGTTATCGACTTAGTAGACAGCTTTATAAACCCAGATTTGGGATCATCTGCAGAGATAGGTGGCACATTTAGAGGCTCTTTCTCCTCTATTTTTAAGGCCAACTGTTCATCTTGGCCTTCAAGTCGGCCAGAGGCATGTTGTCTTCATCCTTTGTCTATCCCGTGATGGTGACCTCCTCTTCTTCATCTCCATTGTCACCATCGGTGTCCCTTAAGGCTCCGATGATTTCGGCATCTTTGGGAACATCAGCATTTGATGACACAATGGCTTTCTTCATTGCCTCAACTTTAGTTTTTTTTGGAACCTCAGGAACTTCGGTATGGGATGGCACATTGATCTTCTCGGTCCCTGCTTTCTATTCTGTAACCTCCTTAGTAGACTTGGCACCTATATCATGAGAACCAATTGTTATTAGTCTGGGAGAAAATGTGGTCTTCTCAATTGTTTGCTCCATAATATGACAATAAATTACAATATCTTTGACAAATTGCGAAGAGACTATGGAGATACCTTCCGCTGACTCTTCGCCCGAAGCTGTAGTAGAAACCCCAACAGTTGGAGGAATGGGGACTTCGGAGAACAATGGATCATCTGGGTTATATTCCTCAACCTCTGAGGTCTTGGGCTCCACATTTGAGCTTGAGTCTTCGTCAACTTTGTGCTTTCCCTTGAGTTTAACCCTCTCTTCCTCCATCTCCTCTTGAATTTGACGTCTACCCTCCGCTAAAACCTCGGGCTCTCGACCCCTGAGGAAGGTTTACATAAGCTGGCCTTCGTCGACCTCTTTAACCTTTAAGCGTTGCTTTTTACCCTTGGCGATCATATCCCATACGCTAACCAAGGTGGTGGGATAATTCTTAATAAAAGAAATGACTCGGGTTTGAATGACTTGAGCAAAGAAGTCCATCAACAGTTCATTGAACCCTTCTATCTCCTATTCGTTTGCGGCAAGCTTAGCGGCAGCAGTGGAGGCTGATTCGAGGGCATCATTGGCATTACTTTTGTCAAGAGATGCTCATCCTTAGCATGAGCAAGTTTGTCAGTCATGCTCGCCTTTTCTTTCTCCTAAGCAGCCTTTTCTGTAGCGAAGCGGTCCTGTGAAGCTTTCAGTTTAGTATTCGCCTTCTTGAGATCTTCTATCTCCTTTTTCAAAGCCACGCCCTCTTGGCTGTTTGAATCGAGTTCAAGATAGAAATGTTTCTTAGCATTGTCTAACTCTGTTTTATAGTTTTTAATATCCTGCAGAGCTAAAGCAAGCTGAGCCTGTACATCTTCAAATTCCTTCTCAGCCTTGCTCCTGGCCTTACCATCATGATCAATCTTCACTTTAGCTCTCACTGCATATATTTCCAGGCGGCGGATAACATCTAAAAGATTCTTGGCATGTTTCTTCATCGCCCTATATTGTTTAGCCACATGGCCGACCTGGCCCACAACTTCTGTATCCTAGTCCTCGGGAACTGGTTCAAGATCTAGCACGAAATGCATCCTTTCAAAGTAGATGTCAAGAAAATGCTTTCGCAAATGCTCTAGCTTTGCCTTATTATTAGAGGTAAGGGCCACCCCCGTATGGTGGTAGTGTCCAGGTGGTGCTGACCAGAAAGGACAAGAGCCGCTCTCTCTTTTTCTGAATCTTTGCTGGGATCCTTTTGTTTGTCCTTGTACTCATGATGCTTCTTGGAGGATTTGCTCGGAGGAGGTATACCCCTCGTGGGAGTCGGAGCCTTGGGAAGCTGTTTGCCCCCCACATGTGGCACTTGACGACTATGATGCTTCCCGGGGTCTTGTCTTGAAGGAGAGCGAGAGCGTGTAGAAGGAGGCTGATAAGAATCATGGTGCCTTTGACTATCTCTTCCCCGACTATCACTTTGATCATGTTCAGTTGTGGTAATGAGCCTGGGAGTGTTCCCGTGAAAATCACGATTAGAATAAGAGTAGCGACGAGGCATTTTTCATGCAAAGAATAACAACCAGGTATAAGGATCATGAATACAACTAGTATAAGGGTGTTGTGACAAGTGGTGCATGTGATTTGTGCATCCCGTGTGATTCCCCCTAACAGACCATGGGACGAAGCTTGGCTCGTCTTTGCAGTACCTTTGTTTTTGGTGGGAGTGGTTTCTTCCTCGAAAACAGGGAAGTACAGTTCTTCTCCAAAATCTTCAGATCTGTAGATGTTATCTGGCAAAGGGATCTTTTCTAAATCCCTGTATATCTGCTCCTCTGTTAATGTGTCATAAGTGGTTGGCTCTACTGGCGATGGAGTCTTTGGAGGAGACTGCCCCTGAGAAACTGAGGCGTCCTTCGATTCATCAGCTCTAATTTCATCTCCTTCGTATACATTCAAATCCTCATCATCCTGGTCAATCATCGACGAAGAACTCTTACGAAATTTGGTCGTCTATTTGGCTTCCGTGGTCACTGCTCCTTTGACCGGGGGCATGCTACTAGATTCCTCAATTGTCTGAGTAGGGGGCACGTACTTGTGGGGCTTGCCACCTGGACCGAGCCTGAATCTTACATCCAAAAGATGGTGTTTATGGAGGTTCTCATCGGTTATACACCTCTTAATTTCGCAGAGATCCGAGTTGCTTTTTAAAAGGCGGGACAGCTGGTCCTCGTACATCGAACCTTCTGTCTTTTGGAAAATATGAGTTGTACAGAGAAAGAGAAATTTCAGCACTTTGATCATACAATTGGAATATGTAATGAAGGGTTCAGAACCTACTTAACTATAGCCACTTCCTCGCATATCCAACTTGATATTTTATATAAAACCAGTCAGATTTAGCATCTCCTAGATTACTATGTCCATTGTCAAGACCTTTTTAGAGGGGATTAACTCGAAGAAAATGAAGTTCGAAGTCCTCGTGGAACGATGCTTGAAATAATAATATAATTTCAGATCTTTAAAAATAAGCTCGGTCTCTAGAATCTCTGCATATGCGATGTGCAAGGTATACAGAGTAGCGTAAGCATTGGGATGGAGTTGCATGGGAGCATTACGCAGTCGTCTAAGAAGATCGACGACAATTGGAGGAATGACGCCTACCAAGCACATGACTCTACTAATATCCATGTACCCCTCCGGAGCGGAATGGGGCCTGTCTCCATCCTCTGGAGTCTTCACATCGACCCAGGGGATCCCATGCCTTAAGCATATTTTCTTTAACTTTATATCGTCTAATTTGGAAGCTATAGAGTCACTCAGTTTCTCTTTCTCTACTTCTTTAGCACCCTTGGTTTCGTCAGGAGCTCGATCATCTTCCTCTTCCTCAAGTGATGTGCTTTCAGAAGATGTCGAATTTGTATCATAATCTGTGTCATAATCGGAGTCGGAGTTATTCCAATCTGGATCCGACGGGACAACATCGGGATTATAATAATTTAACGACTCTGGATCTATACTTTTCTCTGATATCCTTGTTGAGCATCTACCAGACATGGTTGTGTTGGCGAATAAGCATAAGTAATTAGAGCATAATCACCTGCGCATGTGCAAGTGCCAGTATGTACAAGTGTGTGCAATACTTAGAAGAATAAGCGTGAATTAAATGATGAAAACATAAAACTGACTGCGGTATGTTGGTAAGTTATGTAATCTTCCAGTTCAGAGAATTCATCTCAAGGGCTCTAGCCTAACTGTCTTTTGTGTTATCCAGATTATAATGGATCCTCAATTGAATCATAAGTCGGTGTATTCGATTAATTGATTTTACTTAGTCAGACATAGTTAAAGGATTGGCTCGAGAGCGAATTTGCTTATGCAGTTATGAGGTCCGGCTTGTTATGGGAGGATCTAGTTCGTGGCTCAAGCATGGTTCAGAGATGAACATCAGGTCGTTACTGTCGGATCGGCTCGTGGCGGAGGAGTGGCTCACAAAGAAAAGTTTGTAATGATGAGATGGCTCGTGACTATGTATGGTTCGTGAGCGAAGGTCCTATTCGTGATGAGTCTGGTTTGAAAACCAGGATCTCAGAATTGCCGGCTCGTGAACGAGTGTCTCGTGAACCATCGCCACGACCCCAATTATTATTACCCATCATAAACCGCTACCCTGCTCCTCATCACGAACGAGCCAATGGTCACGACTCGCATTACCACCCCTCCTTTCACGACTCACTTCCACATGATGACCCACGAGCCAAAGCACTGAAATACATCTCCCTCTCGGTCAACTCCTCCTTCCATCTGCAAGCTATCTGAACCACTCCCTAACTTCTGTCCCTCGATTGGCGATTACCCAACACATCTCCTCTCATCGCGGCTCCAACCCTATGAATTCCACCCCCATCATTCAAGACTGGCAGTGACACCAAAACCGACAGTAAAAAGAAAAACCCAGGGGAATCAAAGAAAAGCAAAGGAGAAACTAACATCTGAATCGATATCCAAAGAATTGCAATTGAAAGTGAAGAACCTATTCGTTTTTATTACCTTTTCAGATCGAGTAAGTAATTTCGAGGTCGTGTGAATTTTAGGATAACGCAAATTAGGGTTAAGAGAAGGAGATGGCGGCGGAAGTAAAAGTGTAAAAAAATGAAGGAATGAACGATGGATCAGCTTATATAGCCTTTTCACGAACTCTTGGTCTCCCTCTCCTTTTTCACATATCGTGGATTGGATTGGCCTAGTGGGCCATGGACGCCCAAGCAAGCATGTTGATTGCTTGTGCGTGAGTATCTTTTACCATCAGTTCGCGACATTCACCAAGTGACGAGAATCATAATATGTCGTAACGACTTAGATTTTGGGATAATTATCGAATTAAAAAGGTTAAAACTTTTTGCCTATGGGAATGATGAACTTCTTAGAACTTATTTACGGGAATCTAAAAACTCACCTGAAGAATCACTGGCAATACACTCTGAAATTCAAAGATTGGGGTCTACCACCAAATAGAGAAGTAATTGGAAACACAATCCTGTATTTATACTCGTCAGAAGAAGTGTTCCCTTGAAACAATATGATGCTAAAAACAAATATGACTATTGATTTGCATCGTTTCATGAAAAGATAGTTCAGCAGTTTCAAAGCATGTTCCATCTTTGATAAAACTTACTTCGAGGGAGAAAAATGTTGGATAGTTTTGTGACCAAGCCACCAAGAGAATAAACATTCACAAGCAAATGAACGAAGGCACACATACATAAGTTCAAGGCAAAGCCACCCCGACTCGTGAAGCTCCCTAACCCGTTCGTGGGACAAGTTTCTTCAACCCGTTCGTGATCCAGTTGTCACCATCGACTCGTGATCAAGCACCATGACCCAGTTCGTGTCTATTCATCACAATTCGCTCATGGAGGATGCACCACGACTCGCTCGTTAAGGACCATCACGACCCGCTCGTGGATAACTGTCATGAACCGACCCAGCAACCAGAAAATGAAAGCCATGACTTGGTCATCCACGAACCGATATTGAAGGATCTGGCAACATGTGTCCATAACTGCTATATTGACCATTTCTCCACCCGCTCACGAACGGCTCTGAGATCCTCGGGATTTGTACCACGTGTCTTCATGAACCGCATGTAGAAATCACCTATAAATAGCCCCATACTTGGCATTTTTTAGGATCTTTTTAGGAATTCTGAGTATTGTTTCCACCATTACCGTCATTTCATTTTTATTGAGTGAATCATCATTGTAAATTTGAGATTGAGAGAAATCATTGATTGTACTTGCATTCAGCGTGTGATCAAAGACATATAAAGTGGACGTAGGCTCTTTAACGCCGAACCACTATAAATTTGGTGTGTTTACCGCTTTTTTCTTCATTTCTAGTTATTATTCTCTGCGATTCAAGACAATTTGGGTGTTAGAGCCATAATTTGGTCTAATAATTTTGATATCAAAAATAAATATTTTGGTTATAGTAAGGTAAAAACCATCTGTATTTATGTGTGGGCTGGTTTTACTATTACTCTTTCTTTCGAAAGGTTTTCTAAAGTTAAATCAATTTGTTCTCATAAGAGAATAACCCATCCTAATTTTACGACATGGTCACATGAAATAAATTCTTGTTTCAAGCTATTTAAAATTGTTTACTCATTCCAGTCCCCTGACTGAACTAGAGTTTATTTTTCTGTATTTTCCATAAACTGTTGGGTACTCATAACAATTATTATGAGTAGACAAGTGATTCAGGTAACTACTGGAAATCTTTTGGAGTATTTTGGACTGGAAATCATGGAGTCATCTTAGAAGTTATATCTACATCTAAGTATCAAGTTAGTATGTTGTATTGGGCCTGTAATCGTCTAAGATGTATTATGATGAAGTGTACTATAATGTAATAGACTCTGATATGTAATGTTATATTTTGTTAAATTCCGCTGAGAGATTCTATGTTTTTTGCTAGTTTATTCTCTATCTATTTCTATCTCTTTAATAACGATACGACTTCCGAGGTCATCAAAAGTCGCGCTGATACAGTTGGTATCAAAGCATAGGTTTACTGAATACTTAGGCTCTGAGTGAGTATTAGGAGAGCGTATTTGTAATTTTAAACTACTATAATATGTGTATACTTAGTATAGACGAACTCGAGTTATCAACTTGAGTTAGTTTTAAATTATCTCCAGATCTAGTAAAAGATTGGATAATAAAAATCCAAGTTATAAGTGAAAGAAGTCAAATGAAATAGGCTCAGACTCAAGGTAAATTAAATAGAGTTAAATTGAATTAGAAGAGTATCGGGTGAAATTAATATATAATAAATTGAATAATCAAGTGAATAAAATGAATAAAGTTTCAAAATATTAATTGGATTAAAAATGAGCCCGTCGTAATGCGATAGTTCGCAATTTAAAACTTTAAACTTAAATTTAATATATGAGATTCATTTTGAATCGGAATTCTTCGAAACGTAAATTATATTTTTAGTTCTAATTGATTAAGTAAATAAGAAATCTACCCGAAAGTTATGACAAGCAGTTACCGATGTGTGCTATAAGTATTTGACTTTAGTTAAAATTGAAATATACACGTTACTCCTTAATTTCGGGGACGAAATTCTTTTAAGGGGGTGGATTGTAATGTCCCGATTTTTAACGACTTTATTTAATAAAAAAATGTGATTATAAATGAGTAAATTATAATAAAATAGGATTAAATGAATGTATAAACATAAGTTAAATAAATTTTATTTTAAACTATGAATGAATATATAGGTGTGAACATATTATAGGAAAATAGTATTTGGATATATATAATAGGATAACAAGTAAATATTTCTTTTTGTTGTAATTAGAATTTGATATTTTATTACTTAAGAAAAATAGATAATCTTTTAAAATTTAAAATCATATGCAGGTCATTAAAACATGTTAAGTATATACATGTATACATATTGGACATATGTTTTGAACCAACACAACTTTTATATGACATGCATGCATATATATAACAAAAGCCATTTTGTCTCAAATAGTTACTACAGATTGGCTTTTACTACATATTAAAACAAACAAGAAGATTCAAAAACATATGTATTGATATATATATATATATGTGATATTAAGCTAAGACTTATATAATATAGAAAATTGATTCTTTGATAATCCAAAGTGTCACCATAAGACAGATTTTTCTTTGCTGCTTATATAAGAAATAAATAAAGAGTATTGAACCATTTAACCTTTCAAATGGCTGCTTAGTAGTACTACATTTTAAAGTGATTGAACATTGAAATGGCCGAAGACAAATGAAAAGATATGGCAACATGTATGTAAACCATTTTATAAACATAATGGTACAAAAGTTTTAATGGAATGTGCTATGGAAAAATTTGTTTAAAAGCCATTGTCATGCTAGAAAGAATGCAAGTGGATGTACTATAACCTAGCCCAAACCCTATGATGTTGCAGCTAATATTTTTATACAACAACTAATCTATTTTATATTTTAAACAAAACAAAACTTGGCTGGAAACATTCTCAGCATTCATTAATTGATTTGGCCATGGAAAGAAACAATGCTTCTAAAAACTAAGCAAGGGTACAAAACTATACGAAGCATGATATATTTTATTACTTCAATCTAGCATGTGTTCTTAGACAAAGCAAACAGGGGACCCATTTCAGCAGTAACCCACATAGATGTATCATGGTACCCTGAAACTAGGCAGGGTGGGGCACGATTACTGGGCTGAATTATAAGCGGTCAAAACGTCGAAGGTTGGTGGGCCAGTGTAGGTTCCGACGGAGTATGGGCGTGCACGTACTCCGGAGTGGAAAAATCAGGCACTAGGCATCAGTAGTGTACGCTGTGCATCTTGAATCGTGTCGGGTTGCCACCAGAGGGACTGATACACCCCATGGTGGGACCAGCACAGGTAGCTACAGTCAAGCGAGGCTGAATGACATAGGACGTGAATGCATGCGAATAGGAGGCGATTATAAGGGGATCGTTTGTAAACACGTGGAGTTGGTTGAACCAATAGTTGGTAGGTGTAGAGACTATAGAAATGGGTGCGACCACATGTTCCTCTTATCTTACATTAGGGTATTGTCCTATGTTCTGTTATCACTGTCATGATCCCTTTCCTTGTTTATACTAGTAATCACTGAACTTACCAGACTTATTGTCTGACCCGTTTTCTTTCGTCCTCTTTTCTTCCGTTTCCCCTACCCCTCCCCCTCTCCCCCACCAGGTCCACAGGAAGGGAATACTGCAGCTTAGTCAGACTCTTTGCAAGCTTCAAGAAAGTAGATGTATGATTTGGACTCTCTCTCACCTTGGTTATGGCTCTTGGACATTATCCTTGGAGATTTATGCATTTTTACTTTTGGTTTATGCTTCTTTATATAATAATCAAGACAGAGATTATGTTGTAATGTTTTGGAAGTTATTTTGAGACAATTTGATGTAATGCTTTGGTATTGAACTACGTATGCAATAAATGTTTGAATTTCCACTGCTTAAATTTATCTGTCTTGTAAAAAAATTTATGTCTTGTACCTATAACCCTCCACCAAAGTTAAGGCATTCCCTTTGTGAGTGACCTTAACGCAGGGGGGGTGTTTCACTTGGTATCAGAGCAGAGGTTTACCAGATCAGATAAGAATTTTTGAAAAACTATTTTCAAGAGAAATATAAAGAAGCATTTTACAAGAAAAGAGTTATTTTATTTTAAAAGGCATGATCCCCAAAGCCATATGCCATATCATTCTATCCTTTGTTTTGAATCTTTTCTTTTTCGTTTCAGCATGTCTGGGAATTTTAACTTTCCAGAGGGTGTGTCGATACCTGGTTGGTTCAGGAGGTACTTAGAGGCTAGGGCCAACGACGCGGGCCCAGCAGATATTCCTCCCCCAGCTGCAGCAGTTCCTCCTCCTTCTCGTGCAAATGCTTTCTCAAAGATTTGTAGAGACTTTAGGGCCATGGGTGGAAAGGATTTCAAGGGAACTGAATCATTCGTAGAAGCAAGGAACTGGATCAAAGAAACTGAGGATCTGTTCGATATCTTCGAGGTGGACGATAGACAAAAGATACAGTTGGCAGTGTGGTTGCTCAAAAACGAAGCTTCCTATTGGTGGGAAGTCACTGATTTCAGAATAAGGTTTGAGATGAAATTCTTCTCACAAGCTGAACGAAGTTTACAGCTGGAAAAGTTCTTATCTCTTAAGCAAGGAAGTATGACGGTCAAGGAGTACGTCAACCAATTCAATCAGCTGGCCCGATTTGGACTGGACTTAGTGAATACTCCTCATAAGAAGGCTCTCTATTTTGTCAAGGGATTGAATGAGACACTTCACAGATTGGCTATGACGCATATACCTATGGGGGCTTCTTACGAGAGGTTAGTTGACATGGCACTCTTACATGAGGAAGACAAGGGCAAGAATGATGAAAAAGTGGAAGTGCCTCAAGATAAGAAGGGGGAAGTGTTGCAGAATAAGAAGGCTGATTCAAAGAAAGGCAGGAAGAACAACAAACCCCATGAAAAGAGAAAGTGTAATTTCTGTGGCATTCCCGGGCATTTGATCAAAGATTGCAAGAAGAAGAAAAGGAAGATGGGTGGCTATTTCCACTGTGGTGAGACAAGACACATGGCAAGGGCTTGCCTAAAGAAGCAAGGGCAGGGAGCTGGACCTTCTTCTGGAGGACAATTTCACGCTCTCACGGCACCTCCGCAAGAACGAGATAGAAATATTTCTATCGAAAGTTTAGTCTATCTTTTTGATCATCATGTTCGTACACTATTTGATTCTGGCGTATCGCACTCTTTTATATCTACTGCTTTTGTGGAATCTCTGCACCTAGACACCGGTATAGTAGAGGATCCCTTGGTTGTTTCAAATCCAATTGGGGGCTCAGCTTATTTGTCAATGGTTTGTTTGGATTTGAAAATATCTATACTAAGCGTTGGGTTTAGATGTAATGCCTTTGTTTTGGGCTTCATGGGCTATAGGTTAATTTTAGGCATGGACTGGCTATCCAGTAATGGTGTCATCCTCGATTGTGAAAAGAGAGTGGTTAGACTCATGACTCGCCTCGGTAACACTCTCGAAATTTCTTGTAATCCCATGAACTCCGTCATACTTAGTTATCTAGAATCACTTGATGCATCTGTCGAGAACTTGCAGTCTGTAAGGATAGTCTGTGAATACTCGGATGTGTTTGAAGAGGTAAAGGGCTTACCTTCGAAGCGGGAGATAGACTTCCGCATATACCTCATTGACAATGCAAAGCCCATTGCTTTACCCAGCAAGCAAATCAAAGAGCTGCTTGAAAAGGGGTTCATAAGACGGAGTATTTCTGAATTGGGTGCTCCGGTAGTGTTCGCAACCAAAGTTGATGGTTCGCTTCACCTGTGCGTTGATTATAGGGAGCTGAACAAGCTGACCAAGAAGAATAGACACCCACTCCCAAGAATAGATGATTTGTTCGATCAGCTTGTAGGTGCATCGGTCTTCTCCTAATTAGATTTAGCTACCGGGTTTCATCAGCTAAGAGTGGATGAAGACATCATTGATAAGACCGCGTTCAGAACTCCCGATGATTTCTTCGAGTGGCTTGTCATGCCCTTTGGCTTGACAAACGTACCCGCTTACTTCGTTGATTTAATGAGCAGGGTGTTCCGAGAGTTCCTCAATAAGTTTGTGGTGGTCTTCATAGACGATGTTTTGATCTTCTCAAAGAATGAGGAAGCGCATGCTCAGCATCTTAAGGAAGTCATGGATACTCTCCGTGCACATCAGTTGAAGGCGAAATTCTCCAAATGCCATTTCTGGAGAGAAGAAGTTAGGTTCCTTGGACATGTGGTGTCCAAAGAGGGGATAGTTGTGGACCCCGCAAAAGTGGTTGTTGTGTAAGATTGGAAGGTTCCTCGAAACGCAAATGAAGTCTGAAGCTTTCTCGGGCTAGCAGGCTTTTATAGAAAATTCATCAAAGATTTTGCAAAAATCTCAGCTCCACTAACAAGATTGACAAAGAAGAACCTAGCTTTCAATTGGGATTTGGATTGCGATATTGCTTTCCAACGTTTAAAAAGGGCTCTAACCACAGCCCCAGTTCTGACATTACCTGATGGAAGCAAGATCTTTACAGTATACACAGATGCATGCGGAACGGGACTAGGCGCAGTTCTGATGCAAGAAGGGAAGGTAGTGGCTTATGGTGGAAGGCAGTTGAAAGTGCATGAGAAAAACTACCTAACCCATGACCTAGAGTTGGCAGTCATCGTCTTTGCGCTTAAGTCTTGGCGCCATTATCTCCTAGGTGAGAAATTTGAACTGTATACTGACAATAAATCGTTGAAAAAACTTTTCTCGTAGAAAGATCTCAATCTGAGGCAGCAAAGATGGATGGAGTTTCTTGCCTCATATGATTTTGAGATTTCCTACACTCCTGGCAAGGGCAATGCAGTAGCAGACGCCTTGAGTTGAAAGAAACTGACCTTAAGCCCTCTCTTTGTGGAAAGGCAAAGCTTGGAGTTCATCGCAAGCTTTAACTTCAGAACCTCCACTGACTTTGTACCTGGCTTGCTAGCAACGTTAGAAGTGCGACCAACTCTATTAGACTCAATCGGAGATGCGCAAAGAGAAGACCCTCAGCTAGCCGAAGTGATGGACAAGTTAATTAGGGGTGAGACTTCTGGTCACCTCAATAGATACTCCATTGATACCAAGGGCTGGTAGAGACGAAATGGAAGACTATGTGTCCCACCAACAAGGGGTTTGGTAAAGGCGGTTCTAGAAGAGGCACACCATTCCAAACTGACCATACACCCAGGCGGAGACAAAATGTATAAAGACATCAAAAGAGTTTTCTTTTGGAATGGCATGAAGTGAGACGTAGCTGAATTTGTTTCTAAGTGTTTAATATGCCAACAAGTCAAGGAGGAGCAGAAGAAGCCTGGTGGTCTGCTCCATCCTCTAGAGATCCTACAGTGGAAATGGGATAGCATCTCGATGGACTTTATAGAAGGGTTTCCAAGGTCAAGAAGGGACAATACCAGCAATTGGATAATAGTGGACAGGCTCACAAAAAGCGCCCACTTTTACCCGTCAAGAGTAGAAGGACTGCCTCATCTCTAGCATCCATATATCTTAAGAGATAGTTCGACTCCATGGGATACCCTCCAGCATAGTGAGTGATCGAGACCCTGTCTTCACGAGCGAGTTTTGGAAGAGTTTACAAGAGGCTGTAGGCACACAGTTATGCTTAAGCACGACCTATCACCCTCAAACTGATGGCCAGACGAAAAGAGTCAACAGAGTATAAGAAGACCTCTTGAGACTATGCATTCTTGACTTCGTAGGTACATGGGAGGATCATCTACCTTTGGTGGAATTTTCTTACAACAATAGCTACCAAGCCACCATAGGCATGGCACCTTTCGAAGCTCTATATGGAAGACCGTGCAAGTCACCAACTTGCTGGTGGGAGTCCATAGACAAGCTCACACTTGGGCCAGACATGATCAGAGAAACTTCAGAGAAAGTAAACTTAATACGAAAAGAATGAAGACCGCCCAAGATGGACAGAAGTCCTACGCAGACAAAAGAAGAACTGACCTTGAGTTCGAAGTTGGAGACAAGGTGTTCCTTAAAGTATCTCCTTTGAGGAATGCCATTCGCTTTGGATCCACAGGGAAGTTAGCACCAAGATTTGTAGGGTCATTCCCAATCATTGAGAAGATATGAAAGATGGCTTATAGGGTACAGCTCCCCGAAAGGTTGGTCGGGGTTCATAATTTCTTTCATGTCTCACCTGCGGAAATGCTTACACGAGTCTGCGGAAGTGGTAGAACCAAGTATGCTAGAAGAAGTTGAGGTTGAACGAGAAGCAACTGTGAGGAGAATCCCAACCCGTATCTTGGGAACAGAGGTTAAAAAGCTATGCAACCGCGAAGTTAAGCTCGTCAAATTTCAATAGAGGGACAACGAGGAAGACGCGACTTGGGAAACTGAGGACAGAATACGTCCAGCCTACCCTTTTCTTTTTTAGGGTACATCCTTAATCTCTTTTTCCTTAAGATTATGCTCGTATCTATCTTTTTAGGTATATCTCCTCGATCCTATCCTTTACCCTTAGGTAGGAACCCATATGGATGTAAACATGTAATTGAAACGTGTTATGATTGATGGTTGCAAGTGATTGCAAGTGGTTGTTAGTGGTTGCTAGTGGATGCATATACACACACATTAGGTACTAGATCGGCTCAGTCACTTCCATATTGCATATGCATATATGTATTGGTTTATGGATTAAAACTTGATGTGTTATCATATGGACATTGCACTTGTATGAATGATTGTGCAATCATGTAAAAAAAAAATTGAGTAGGAAAAATTGCATTCATAATGGACTCATGGCACCGACATAATTTGCATTAAAGAGGTCAACTGAATCAGTAGACCGCCTGATTTTGCATTAGATAAGGGCATGTACACACACTATGCATATGATCATGAAGCATTTGAAATCTTTTAAGGACAATGGACTCCTGTGTTTGAAGGTTGAGTAGATGGGTGATTGGGTGGTAGGATATAAGTTCTTCTCGGCTTCAAGATTTCGGGGATGAAATCCTGAAAGGAGGGGAGAATGTAACACCCCGTATTTTCTATTAACGTTATAATAACGAATCCTAGAATACTTAATTTAAAATGTGAGAATTAAGGGAAATGGGTTACGCCATTGTGTTTGTCTCGAGATTCTGGTTGAGATAGAGTCCGAGTTTGCATAAATTGGACTTCATATGAAGAAGTTATGGCTGTCAGAAGTTTCCATAAAATTCAAATAAATTCAAACAGCTCGAAAAATGAATTCAAATTCATACAGAAGTCGGAAGCGGGCTGGGTGGGAAAATTCCCGCCCAGGCAGGTCGACCAGGGGGTCGACCTTAGTGTCGACCTCCCCCCTAGAGGTCGACTTGGGGGTCGACCTTAGGGTCGACTTGGGGGTCGACCTGGCCCCCGGCCAGATCTGAAATTTGAACGAATGATGACATGCTGCTGAGTCACTAGGGTTTATGGATGGTCCTAATCTGGTCTGAATGGTTGTGATTAACCCTAGGTTCATCCGATGGCTAAAATTAAACTGAAATTCCATATAAACAACTCAATATTCAACCTAAAAACACACAGAGAAATAATCCTAGAACTGAAATGCCATCAGTAGAGAACTTGGAGTAGCCGTCACCATTTTCAATTCAAAGACAAGTTAAAATCCTACATCTAAAATCAAATTAAAACGATTCTAATTCAACGATCTTCATCAAAGGCGCGTATCTCCAATTTCAGAATCCAGATTTCAGAACGTAAGAATTCCTTTTAGTTTGTAAGTTGGTCATTACGTAGATGTAAACATTCTTTCGATTGAATCATGACATGTTGTAATTGGGATATAGAATGATGCTTATGTATAAGATTTGATTCTCGTTTATCTTAAAGTATCGTTGAAATTAATCATGTCTATATGCTTGTGGCGATGAACATATTGTATATTTCATGTCTATATGCTTGTGGCAATGAACATGTTGTATATTTCATGTCTATATGCTTGTGGCGATGAACATGTTATATTAATCATGTCTATATGCTTGTGGTGATGAACATATTGTATGTTATTAAAATCTATTATGATTTGGGTAATGGATTTATTTTGCCAATTAAATGGTAAAACATGTCATGCTATAAATTGGTGGTTATTTGCAAGTTTGTGATCTAAAACACATGCTTATATGTTAGATCAACACTCATGTATATTCATGTTAGGTTGAATCTAATTATGTTGTAAAAGTGGAATTATAGTCCTCTTATGTTTTTAACATCATGCTAAATTGTGATTAAAAATGGTTATAATAGCTTTCTTATGGTTTGACATACATAAGATTATATGCCAAGTTCTGGGTTGAAACTGTGATTATATGTTAAACTTCCATGCTAGACTTTTGTCAAGTTTACATGACCATTATACCCAACTTAGTCACAAGTTCACCTTTACCCATTTTAATTAAAGTCAATGATACCCTTATGCCAAGTTACACATGACAAGTTGAAATGTATGTTATTTTATGTCTCTTGTTTATTACCCCTTTTCTTGTTTATGGGTTGGGCTAACTTACTAGCCCAACATTTTATGTGATTCATGCGTACGTTCCACAGGGATAGCGATGGGAAAACATGAAAATTCATGGCATAGATTTGTTCATTAAATGGTATATTTGATATACCATTTATGTTGAGCATAATCAAAGGATAATTATGGCGTGATTAAATTAAATTTAATCCATATAAAGAAATTTGACATATATAGAAAAATGTGAATTTTAGAAAAGACGAATATGCCTAACCCGAGGTTAGACTGAGTTGTGGTGTAAATCTGCCCGGAACCGACTGGCATATCCAGTGACCACAACAAGACCTGTATAATGTGAATGGTTAGTGCATCAAGCCCAAAAAAAAAGAACCCGAGGTGAGACTGAGTTGTGGTGTAAATCTTCCCGGAACCGACCGGCACATCCTGTGACCACAACAAGACCTGTCTAATGTAAGTGGTTGGTGCTTTAATAAATTCAAAGCTAAGTCAGGATTGGTAGGGTTAAGTAAATTAGGAAAACACTTAACCGATTCAACATGTTAACTAAACGAATGGGTGGGGTTAGGTAAACTTGGACACTTAAACAAATAAACATGTTGATTTGAAAACCCTAGTAACGGGGACCCATTTCAGCAGTAACCCACATAGATGTATCATGGTACCCTGAAACTAGGCAGGGTGGGGCACGATTACTGGGCTGAATTATAAGCGGTCAAAACGTCGGCGGTTGGTGGGCCAGTGTAGGTTCCGATGGAGTATGGGTGTGCACGTACTCCGGAGTGGAAAAATCAGGCACTAGGCATCAGTAGTGTACACTGTGCATCTTGAATCGTGTCGGGTTGCCACCAGAGGGACTGATACACCCTATGGTAGGACCAGCACAGGTAGCTACAGTCAAGCGGGGCCGAATGACACAGGACATGAACGCATGCGAATAGTAGCCGATTATAAGGGGATCGTTTGTTATAAACACGTGGGGCTGGTTGAACCAATAGTTGGTAGGTGCAGAGACTATAGAAATGGGTGCGATCACATGTTCCTCTTATCTTACATTAGGGTATTGTCCTATGTTCTGTTATCACTATCATGATCCCTTTCCTTGTTTAAATACTAGTAATCACTGAACTTACCAGACTTATTGTCTGACTTGTTTTATTTCGTCCTCTTTTCTTCTGTTCCCCCCCCCCCCAAGGTCCATAGGGAGGGAATACTGCAGCTTAGTCAGATTCTTTGCAAGCTTCAAGAAAGTAGATGTATGATTTGGACTCTCTCTCACCTTGGCTATGGCTCTTGGACATTATCCTTGGGGATTTATGCATTTTTACTTTTGGTTTATGCTTCTTTATTTAATAATCAAGACAGAGATTATGTTGTAATGTTTTGGAAGTTATTTTGAGACAATTTGATGTAATGCTTTGGTATTGAACTACGTATGCAATAAATGTTTGAATTTCCGCTGCTTAAATTTATCTGTCTTGTAAATTTTTCTATGTCTTGTACCCATAACCCTCCACCAAAGTTAAGGCATTCCCTTTGTGAGTGACCTTAATGGAAGTGGGGTGTTTCAGAAACTTGTTATACGTACGATTCGAATGCAGGGGTATTGGGGAATAGTCTATTTGGTAAAGGATGGAACGTAATTTTGTAACTTATGATTAGGGGCATAATTTGTCATTGTTGCGAACTTGGGGTAAATGGAAATATTACATCTAGATTTGGCGCAAACTGTAAATTGGGATATTAATCTAGATTGGGCGCAAAACTGTAAATTAGAATATTAATCTGGATTAGGCATAACCATTGGTTAAGACGCCAAGCATAATGTATATTGAGGCGTGACTATTATTGCAAACTTGGGAAGATTAGATGTAGTCTAATTTGAGTGCTAACTCGAAATCCAACTTGGGGGCCATAACTTGCAATTAGTTTTATCGGGCATAACTTGAGAATTGGAATATGACTGTTTAGGATAATTAGCATATAAATCTAGACTTAGACATTTATGGAAAATGTGGCATTGACAACAATTGTGAACAATTTACATATAATCTATAAATATGTAAACATGTGAAAAGATGAATATGCCTAACCCGAGGTTAGATTGAGTTGTGGTGTAAAACTGCCCGGAACCGCCCGGCACATCTAGTAACCACAACAACACCTATGTAATGTGAGAGGTTAGTGCATCATGCCCAAGAAAAACCCGAGGTTAGATTGAGTTATGGTGTAAAACTGCTCGGAACCGCCCGGCACATCCAGTAACTACAACAACACATATCTAATGTGAGAGGTTGGTGCATTAATAAATCGACTAATGCTAATATAACAAGAAGGACGACTAGGGTTAAATTAATAGGAAACACTTAACCAATATAACTTGATTTGTGGTAAGGTTAAGTTAAAACAAGAGGGCAACACTTAACCAATATAACTTGATTTGTCGAAGGGTTAAGTTGACACAAGAAGGCGACACTTAACCAAAGTAACATGACAAGTAGGTGGGTTAAGTTAACTTGAATTGACTGATGACACTTAACCAATACAACAAGATGAACACGTGGGGTTAAGCAACAAGGAAACACTTGACCAATATAACTTGAGGAACGGACGGGGTTAAGTAAATAAGGCACTTAACCAACATGACACGATGAATGGGTGGGTTAAGTTAACATGAATGGACAACACTTAACCAATATGACATAATGTGTGGGAGGGTTAAGTACATATCGGGTTGGTGGGTAATATTAGTAAATATAGGCCCACGAAACTTAACCATTTAATAAACATGCTTGAATCAATGGGAGGGTTAAGTACATCTCATGTAGGTGGGTAATATTAGTAAATATAGGCCCACGAAACTAAACCGTTTAGTAAACATGCTTGAATCGATGGGAGGGTTAAGTACATCTCGTGTGGGTGGGTAATATTAGTGCATATAGGCCCACAAACTTAACCATTAACTAAACATGTTTGAATCAGTGGGAGGGTTAAGTACATATCGGGTTGGTGGGTAATATTAGTAAATATAGGCCCACGAACTTAACCAATAGGAAAACCTAGTAACGCGGACCCATTTCAGCAGTAACCCACATAGATGTATCATGGTACCCTGAACTAGGCAGGGTGGGGCACAATTACTGGGCTGATTGTAAGCGGTCAAAGCAGCAACAGGGGGTACGTCAGTGTAGGTTCCGACGGTTTACGGGCGTGCACGTACTCCGGAGTGGGAAAAAGCAGGCATTGGGTACCAGTAGTTATACACTGTGCATCTTGAGTCGTGTCGGGTCGCTATCATAAGGATTGATACACCTCATGGTGGGACCAGTACAGGGTATCTACACGCAAGAGAGGGCCGATTGACATAGACACATGGAACGTTAATGCAAGTAAAGAGCCGATCGATAGGGTAGTAAGGGTATATCTAACATGTTCATGGAAATTAGGCTGATTGAGGTGGAATCCCCACAATAGATGTACACCTGAAGGCTACCACAATTACGGGGATTGGGATCACGTTATCATTTATACATATTACTAGTTGGGACACTAGTTAGGTGGTGCAGAGATAGATATAGAAATCAGAACAACAAAGTAGTAGTGAAGTAAAGAAAGAGTGGAAGCGCATTCAGTTTATCTTCCCTTATCATACATTATGTTTATCCTATGTTATCTTGTTATCCATGTTATCATGGTATTGTCTTATATTCAGTTTCTTCATGTCATGATACTTTGGCATGTTTATATGCTGAAAGTCACTGGACTTTCCAGACTTATGTCTGACCTAGTTTTGTTTCGCCTCTTTTCTTCCGTTCCCCCCCCCCAAGGTTCATAGGGAGGAAATGTTATCACTTAGCTCAGTTTTCTTTCCAAGCTCGAAGATAGTCGATGTATTGCTTTGGACTCTCTCTTCCACTGCTATGGCTGGTTCATGCTTTATTGGGGAATATCATTGTTATTTTTATGCTTCTTTTATACTTGGAAGTTTTTGAATCAAGACAGAATTTCTATGTATTACTTTTAAGTATGATTGAGACAATTGTTGTAAAAGCTTGACTGAATTAAGTTGTTTATAAAATGACTTTATTTTCTGCTGCTTTATTCGTCTGTCTTGTAATTTATCTGCATCTTTTACCAAAAATACTCCAACAAAGTTAAGGCATTCCCTTTGTGAGTGACCTTAACGGAGGTGGGGTGTTTCATAATTGTTATTTAATCCAATCGATTTAAGTTAATATTTTTTTCTTTTAAAAACAAGAAATGTTTCAAAATATAATGAATATTTTATTTAAATCAGATTTCCTTAAGCATCGTCTAACCTTAAAAGACATACGTTGATCGTTTCAAAGAGTCCGGAATTAATATTCCACTTTGATTCGGTTTATACACCATGTTTCAGAGGTTGTTAAAGATTATTGAAGACGGTGTTATGCAAGGGCTGTTTGTTTATCCTAGGTAAAAATTACCCAAGATGGATTTACAGACAAGTGCCTTCAGTTTGTCCAAACCCAGGACAACTTGTATGGTCGGATGTCTGACAGAGTATATCTATCAGATCTTACCCATGGACTTTTCTTAAATATATTACGTCTGGTGGCGGAGGAATTCGTTTCTCTTAGCTTTATGCCATAATATTTTTGCAAAAATAAATGAGAGTTTTGATATATATGACGATGTGGCATTCAAAGTAATAAAAGAAGTGATCTGTCTAAAAGGTAAACGTGACCTCAAGCCTCGCAACTCGGAAATGACAAAAATCGGGAAGGCAGCATGGCTAGTTGGGTCGCACCCAAGCAGGGTGTATTATCACCAATCTAGAGAAATTCCTTATTTGTTCTTCTTTCGCTTCTGTATCTCCCGGGAATGGTTATGTTGCTGGCAACCTTGGGTGATAATACATTCGGTCCACTCAAGCTAAATGAGTGACCGGTCATGTGTGGTCGGGTTGCAAGATGTTCTTGTTGAACCCCAGTGTATCCCCTCTAGAGTATATTGATCGACAGGTGATCCCATACCTTGTCATAGTTGGAATCCAATTTCCAATAAAAGACCTCCGATTTTTTATTTTATACTATGTATGTGGAGCGAGAGATGCAAGCGTTCTGCTAGATGGTTATTTATTTGATGAAAACTATTATAATATCAGATGATGATTTTGATATCAAAAAAATGTTTTGGTTATAGTAAGGTAAAAATCGTCTATATTTATGTGTGGGTTGGTCTTACTATTACACTTTCTTTCGAAAGGTTTTCTAAAGTTAAATCAATCTATTCTCATAAGAGAATAACCCTTCCCATTTTTACGACATGATCACATGAAATAAATTCTTCTTTCAAGATATTTAAAATTGTTTATTCACACCAGTCCCCTGACTGACCCAAAGCTTATTTTTCTGTGTTTTCCATGAACTTTTGGGTACTCATAACAATTGTTATGAGTAGACAAGTGATTCTGGTAACTACTGAAAATCTTTTGGAGTATTTTGGACTGGAAATCATGGTGTCAGCTTAGTAGTTATATCTATATCTAAGTATCAAGTTAGTATGTTGTATTGGGCCCGTAATCATCTAAGATGTATTATGACGAAGTGTACAATGATGTAATAGACTACGATATGTAATATATTATGTAATATTAAATTTTGTTAAATTCCGCTGAGAGATTCTATGTTTTTTGTTAGTTTATTCTCTATTTATTTCTATATCGTTAATAGCGACACGACTCCCGAGGTCATCGAAAGTCGCATTGTTACAATAACCTTGCACTACTAAATGTGCCTTATTTCTTACGGCCTCACCGTGTTCATTCATTTTATTTTTATAAACCCATTTAGTTCCACTTACAGCTTTATCCTTCGGTCTAGGAACAAGTTCTGATACATCATTCTTGGTGAATTTATTCAATTCTTCTTGCATAACAATGATCCATGAATCATCGGATGATGCTTCCTTTGGATTCTTAGGTTCAATAGATGAAATAAACGCTGAACTACTCATATTATTTAATTGGTTTCGTGTCCTAACAACATATTCAATATCTTCTAAGATATTTTCTACTGGGTGATCTCTTAGTAATCTAATTCGTTTATTTGGTTGATTAATTTCATTATTTGTTTCATCTATCTCATTTTCACTTTCATCTTCGTTATGGTTTGTTATATTTTTATAATTTTCGTCAAAGGATACGTTTAATGTTTTTCAGATGGTCTTAATTCTTAAATTAAAAACTCTATATGCCTTACTTCTCTCTCTGAATATCTAATAAATATTTCTTTATTGGATTTTGAGTCGAATTTATCTAAATTATCTTTGGTATTAAGAATAAAATATTTACCTCCAAATAATTTAAAATACGATACTTTGGGTTTCTTATTATACAAAAGTTCATATATATACATCACTACATCCCTCAAAATCTCAGTAACCATCAACATACAGCGGAAATAGAAAATAAATATCTAAATATTAGGTAGTAATAGTACGCCAGCCTCCTGCTCATCATCGCACAGCATCAACAACACCAAACCTGCTACCTGTTACTTAGTCTGCTCATCAACGACATTGATGAAAAACCCAAGGTAATAAGGGAAACTTAAAACCTGGAGTCAAACAACAGTCTTAGCGAGAGATAAAATAACTAACAATAGTTATACAGGATAATATGAGTATAGGCGGATCAACCATCCGATCAGCCCAACAACCAATAAGTTAACACGTTTAAACCATCGATCACATGCCGTTACATAATAGGAAAGGACAAACCCCGATACTGATTCACTACGACATCGTACGGCGATATCCTACCCAAAGAAAAGTAGGGAAGAAAGCACAAAATCAACCATAGCTATCACCGACTACAGCCTTGAATCCAACGATAATCGAACTTGCTTTCAACGATCAAAGGGGCTAATGGAAAAACCCTGGTTCCAGCCAAACTACCATATGCCACTGTGACTCCTGTGTTTACCTTACTCAACGAAGACAACTATTCCCATCATGACTGTACAGGGTACACGATCCATCGAATCTGATCCTAAAGGGCATCCCGCAATACCCCTGCATTGAGTCTGCTAGAACACTTCCATTACCAATGATTCTCGCCGCTTCAAACTTGTCTAGCCTTTCACCTTAGCGACTCGATTCATTTCTCAAACCATTCCTTTATCATCAATGGTTGATTCCCATTCTGTCTATCCATCGTCATACTGAATCGTATATTGATTCACGACCAGTATCACATCACTGGCTCCGACCACTCCTGCGAGTTCACAATCGAACCACCATCAATCATTGAGTTGCAAATCGATCATCTGAAGTCCATTTGTCACTAAACTTCACCAGTAACCCCCAAAAGCCATCAAAACCAGCACTTCAAAATCATGTCCACCTGAGCTCCCCTGATAGGTCAGTATCGACCCATAATGGGTCGATACCGGTCCATACACTTAGCCAGAAATGGCTAAGTGTTAGCACTTCTGCACTCCTAACCCCATGTGCTTCCTACTGGTCCATTTTCCAAGTTATTCGACCTTCCTATAGAAACTATTTTCGGTCCATCCATGTCTCGAGTAATCAACCTTCAACACATCCCAAATCAATTCCGAATGACTTGAAAATTTATCAGTAGCCTCGTCGTGTCATCACGATGCTCCCAACCAAATTCCATGCCCATCCTACCCATTGTTATAGGTTGGTACTAACCCATGTAGCGATCCATGATGGGTTGATACTGGTCCATATACTTAGCTTTTCTCATCATGAAAATTCTTACGCTCCAATCCCTCATCTTCTAGAGATCGTTGGCCAAGTTTCGTATGAATCGGACAGTCTGGACCAGTAATTTGCTCTGTTCTTCAATCCTAAGTTTCTACAGCAAGCAATATAACATACAACTCAAGTAGTGAGATCAATTTAATTAAAACAACCACCAACTCATACAATACTGATCAAACCTTAACAACGCTGAAAACCTTCGGATTTGATGCTACTCGACGCGATCAAACTACCCTTAATGTTGATCTACCTTCTAAATGCAATCTACTATGAATGTGTATAAAAAGAATGGAGAATTAGGGTTTAGGTTGAACTGGAGAATCACAGACTCCCAACCTGAAGTTTAGAATGAAGAGAGTAATCCAAATTCTCCCCCTAAACACCCCTATTTATATCTACTGGTCATTAGTCTAGTGAGCTTGGTTGATCAGCCCATTAGTTACTAATTAGTCTACCTAATTGCAATTGAGACTTAAAACAACGATTCCTCCCAAACCGCTGAACCAAATCCTTCTTTGACCACTCTACGGAATCGTAAATACCCTCCCAATCCAATGACACCGATTTCAGCACCTGATTCGACAATCAATAGTTATAGCTCAAACAATAAACTCAAAGGCAAAATGGTCATAATTGAATTCAATAAAAAATCATGGACATGTCTCGCATACCCATGAACAACGTATTAAAATCTGAGAATGATCGGACCATTAGGGAATGAAATATAATTATTCTACGATCGATCGATATGTAAATATGGATCGTTACAATGTCTTTGCCAATTGAATTTAACACACCATTCCTAGTAGCAAGTTTAATAATTGAAAAAATATCAGCACTAGATTGAATAGAAAAGTAGATAATGGATCACCTTGCCTAAGACCACATTTCAACTAGATTTTACAATCAGGAATGGAATTAATTAAAATATTAGAGCTACTAGATTTTAAAAGAGACCATATCCAACCAATACATCTATCACTAAAACTTCTAGCTAATAACAGATCTTTAAGAAAATATCAGTCAATGGAGTCAAAAGCTTTTGAAAAATAAAGCTTAATAACAACACAAGTCACATTATTCTTACAACAATAATTAATATATTCCTGAACAATAGTAACACCATCAGTGATATTCCTACCTTTAATAAAAGCAGCCTGAGACCTATTAGTTAATTCGTCCATTCTGGAACTTAATCTATTTGATAAGACCTTGGAAATAATTTTAATATAACAATTTAATAAAGAAATAAGTTCAAAATATTTTAAAAGATTAGCCCCAATTTTCTTTTGAATTAAAACAACATTAGCGGAGTTAAATCTATCTAATTGCAAATTGCCATAAAAAACTCATTAAAAAGAGAAATTAAGTCATCTTTTAAAACATCATAAAAAGTCATATAAAACAAAAATAGGAAAACTATCAAGGCCAGGGGCTTTGTCCGGAGGCATATCTTCAGTAGCTTTTAAAATCTCAGAACTAGTAAAAGGGGTATCTAAGCCGTTTAAATCAACAAAATTACTATCAGTACATAATAAGCTCTAGTTAGACTTCACTCTAAAATAATTAGATTAATTTACCAAATATACCTCTATAATAATTAGTAAATTCACTGTTAAGATTAACTTGATTGAAAGTTTCAACATCATTAGCGAAAATAGAATTAATAGTGTTACATCCTTTCCTACCATTTGCAACCTTATGAAAGAATTTAGAATTTTTATCTCCATCATCCATCCAATTAACTATAGACCTTTGCTTCCACACAATTACCTCTTGTAATAGAATTTGGTTATGTTCCTCATTAAGATCTTGAAGAATGTTTTTTCTGAAATATTTAAAACTCTATTTTCTTCGATTTTATTTAAAATTAAGATATCATTTAAAGAAAATCTAAGTTTAATGTTAACGAAAATTTCTTTACTCCATTTCTTAAGAAAATTTCTAAGCTCTATAAATTTGCAAACCAAAACTTTAACAAATATTTGGAAATAGTAGTAAAAAAAAATTAAAGTTGAAACAAGGAAAAGAACAAGAAAGAATAATGGCACAATGGTCTGATAAAAGAGTAGGTAAACCAACAACATTACAAGAAGGATATTTGTCTTCAAACTCATCACTAATAAAAAATCTATCTAAAAGGGTCATAGAAGGAATATATCTCCCACTAGACCAAGTGAAAAGCCCATTACATAGTTTAATTTCAATTAAATTACTATTCACAATAAATTGATCAAACTCTTCCATAGCAGAGAAATCTCTTTCTCCAGGAGCTCTCTCATCGAAAAATCTAGTAACAGTAAAATCACCACCTAAAATCCAAGTTCCAGGAGCAAGTGATCTAAACTCAAGACACTCACTCCAAAGCATCCTACGACCAAATTTATTACAAGGACCATAAACATTAGAAATATTAAAAATAGAGTCATCACTAATATCAAAGAAAATAAAATGAATAATAATTTTAGTAAAAGTTTGGAGACGTCTAACACAAGAATTTTCCCAACCAATAATTAAACCACCTGCGCTACCCCCAGCCTGCAGAAACCAATTGCTAACATAAAAACCACTTAAACATCTGAAATTTCTAAAATCTAGGAACTCAAGTTTAGATTCTTGTAATAAAACAATATCAATTGAATAATCTTTGTAAAAATATTTCAATTTAGAACATTTGTCTAGATCATTAAGACCCCTAACATTTCAACTAATAATATATAGTTATTAAAAGTTCTAACCTCTCAAGTTCTTTATTTCTAGTATAGTCTAATTCTATATTAGAGTCAGAAAAAATATAACCAGAATTTTTAGCTAAAAAATGCAAAGCTTCAGAGGATAAATCACAAAGCGGCGAGGAACTATAAGTACTACCAAGACAAGGAGTCACACCTGAATTCAACTTGGAAGAAGAACTCGAACCTCTACTATTGAGTCTGATGCGACGTCTCACAACACTCGAAAACTCAAGATGAACTGGCTTGGATGTCGGGATGCGAACATTTACATTCTTCTTCCTCTTATTTTTTATCGGTTTTGAAGAAGAATACATGACAACACAACACGGCATGTTAGAGGAAGCCCCAACAAAATCATAAGTATCATCATTATGTTCATTAATTAACCCATCTCCATTAGCATTTTTAATGCAAACAGTTTGAATACCGCCCACAACATCAATCTGAAGAGCCGATTTTTCACTGGTAGAAAATACTAGATCTGAAGGCTTCAGCTTTGAATGAATACCTCCTTGTACTCAAATCATCAAACAAAAAACCAGATGAGATAGCCTTGTAGCCTTGCGAACTAAGTCACGATCTATGGGATTGCTTTAAAATGTATGATCAAACAAGTCTGCATTGTATTCTTAAACCTTGAGTCAATCACAAAAGAATTGCATTCAATACAGTTTGAAGAATTCCCACCAAAATCTAGAAATAAACTTCCCTTCAGACACATTTGATTGCTAGTTCCAGTTTTATTAATATCATTATTGACAGAAAAAAACATGGCCCGGAAATACTTCAACTATACATGGATGCCTTAATATACGAAGTCATTATACAAATTATTAGATGCACCAACCTGGAAAAAAAATCTCGAACTTTGGGAATACTTTTAAACATTTTAACAGCCATATTTGCAATTTTATCGCACTCAAAAGAAAAAGAAAAGATGACACAGAATCATCCATATTCCTTGAGTATATCACCAAATAAGTATAATCCATATGATAAGGATTGACATAATCTAAGTCAATCTCTACATATATGGTATGTTGTGTTGAGAACAAGATTTTGATCGATGCCGACATATAAAGTTGCAATGAAGATCATTTCATAGAGATAAGGTTTTATATATATATATATGTATGTATGTATGTACACACACACACATTGAGTCGTGTTAGAAATATGTTAAAATTTATCCTCAAAGTATAACACTAATGCTCATATCTTCGTTGCTGAAATCTGTATATTTGAGGATTTGAAAAGTCACAGAAAAAGCCCAAACGGTCCAGGCTATGACTGGGAAAGAGTGTAATAAAACGGTCGACCGCCCAAAAAGAGCCAGTCGACCGGTAAAATACCACCAGTAGACCGTTCATGTTTCTGTTTTGAAATAAACATTTCTCAGTTCAACCAGTCGACCGGTCGAAACTCACCAGTCGACCGGTCAATGTGTTTTTGCACATAATGGCTATTTTTCTGGAAATTTTAATTTTAATTAAATTCAACTAGTCGACCGGTGATTTTTGACCTGTCGACCGTTTACAAACAGCAAGCTTTTTCTGAAAGGTTGCTTCTATTTGTGAAGAGATTTCTATTCAATAATCAAAGGAAATGGACATAACTTTTTATAGAAACTCTTCATGAAGAATTACTACCTTTCTACTATTATATAAACAACTTCAAACTTGTTTTACAATCACGAAATCATTCTATATTCTCTCTAATTTCTGAATTGCATTTTCATACTCTTTGCAAAACAAAATCTCTCCAAATTTAAATACTTGTTGAATCCTTGAATCAAATTAATATCATTTGATTCAACAAGCATTCTACTTCCTTAAATCTACACTTTCAAAGTATATACTCGAGGATTAGATTATAGGAAGATGGTACTCAAACTGTTGACTATCTGTGTTGAATAAAGAACACAAAGTTGAAGTCAAAACCATTGTATTAGTTGAAGTCCTGTGTGTGATCAGGCACGTGTTAAAGTCCTCGTGTGATTAGAGGCGTGAAATCCCGTTCTGTTTCTCGGGTGTTGTATACCTGTTCCTCCAGGTGAAGTGAGGAGATTGTTAGTGAAATTCCAGAAGGAAGTCTGGGACTGGACATAGGACGGTGCTCTGAACCAGTATAAAAATCCCTGGTGTGATTTTTCTATTTTTACTGCATTTACTATCTTATATAGTTTTGTGATTAGCTATCATTTCATACTTGAGTGTTATACACCATATTACATGATCCTTGTGTGTATTATACGTGACAAATACACGCACAATTCTTTCATTTGGTATCAGAGTCTGGCGTTCTAGAGATCGTAACAACATCCTAGAACAAATGGCAATAAAGAAATCTAGCCAGGGAATTAGAAAATGGAAGAGCAATAAAACCGAATCAGGAGAGAAAGGAAACAAATGTCCCATGGCTAAAGTCAGAACAATTTCGTATGTACAGATTCTTTATATAAAGATCTTTTGTTAAACCATGAAAAATTATTTAAAGATTTTAAAACTTTGAGTAAACTCAATACAATCATTATAGCTAAGTCAAAAAATTGCGAGCAAGAAAATTCCAAATTAAAAGAAGAAAACAATTTTTTGGTAAAACAAGCCAAATGTTTTGAAAATACCTTAGAAGAGCTTGTTTCTCAAAAAGATTTCCTTCAAAAAGAAAATGAGCAACTAGAAGATAAAAACAATGTTCTTTTAAAGAAAATCAATCTTTTGCAAAATAGAAATAAATCATCAGAAGATTCTTTAAATAATTCTAGTTTTTTAATTTCGTCTCTTGAAAAAGAGAATGGAGCTTTAATGGAAAAGAATCTAGAATTATTTAAAGAATGTGAGTTTTTAAAGGTGAATAATAATATTTTGCAAAATAAAATTTCTGACACAAAAGAAAATTTTGAAAAATTACAACTTCTTTAATTAATTCAGGATCTCAAATTTGTGGTCTCAAAACTGAGAATGTTTTAAAAAGGAAGAACTCTGAATTAAATAAGGAAATTGATAATTTTCAAAATAACAAAATTTCTTTTGTCACTCGCGATTTCGGAATTAGATTCGATAAATGTACAAATAAGTTCGCGATATTTAATAAAGGTCAAAATGATTTAAACATGATTTTATCTAGATCTTGACCTTTACATGACAAAAGTGGTTTAGGATATAATAGAACCAATCGTAGAAATAGTACTAGATATGCTTTTATTTACAATAAGAATATCACTGCTAGTACTAATACACATCCAAAACCCAATTATTATAGAAATTCGAATACTTATATGACTAGCGATATTTATAATAAATCTAGAAGTATGAAAAGGAATATCAATAGAGATTACTTAAGTATTTGGGTTCCTGTAAGTTGGAAAAACAGAGAAAAATATATCGATGATTATGTTGATTCTGTAGTTAATAATGAAAATTTTATCTTTAAAGGTTCCGTTAAACCCTCTTGGGTATGGTTACCTTCCATCTAACCCATGGACCCAAACAAAGCAAGTGGGTACCAAAAGTATATATGTCATATTTTTCGCAGGTACATCACAACAAAAAGAAGCCTATTCGGTATCTCTAAATATCTTTGAAAACTTAGCTTATCAAAAAGCACAATATCTCCTAAAGGTGCTATAATTATTTGTATTCTCTACTACTCTCGATTACTGTGTTTATTATGGTATTTATTCTTTTTAATCGATGACAAAGGGGGAGAAATATTTTCTCTCATGTGATACATATCATTCATGTTAAATATACTATTATCATTTAAAATTATGTGCTTAACATGGTAATAGTATATGTGTGCTAACATTTGTTAATGAAAGAATCAAAAGGTAAGATTATTTATATTATGAGCTAACAAATGTTGCAGAAATTCAGGGGGAGCTTTATATTCAGAGGGAGAAAATCCAAGGTGTTGTCATCAATCAAAAAGGGGGAGAATGTTGAGAACAAGATTTTGATCGATGCCAACATATAAAGCTGCAATGAAGATCATTTCATAGAGATAAGGTTATATATATATATATACACACACACACACACACACATTGAGTCGTGTTAGAAATATGTTAAAATCTATCCTCAAAGTATAACACGAATGCTCATATCTTCGTTGCTAAAATCTGTATATTTGAGGATTTGAAAAGTCATAGAAAAAGCCCAAACGGTCCAGGCTCCGACCGGGAAAGAGTGCAGAGTGATCTAGACTGTGGACCGAGGTCCTCCGGTCCACAGCAATAAAACGGCCGACCGCCCAAAAAGAACCAGTCGATCGGTAAAATACCACCAGTCGACCGTTCATGTTTTTGTTTGGAAATAAACATTTCTCAGTTCAACCAGTCGACAGGTCGAAACTCACCAGTCGACCGGTCAATGCGTTTTTGCACATAACGGCTATTTTTCTGGAAATTTTAATTTTAATTAAATTTAACCAGTCGACCGGTGATTTTTGACCTGTCGACCGTTTTCAAACAGCAAGCTTTTTATGAAAGGTTGCTTCTATTTGTGAAGAGATTTATATTAAATAATCAAAGGAAATGGACATAACTTTTTATGGAAACTTTTCATGAAGAATTACTACCCTTCTACTATTATATAAACAACCTCAAACTTGTTTTACAATCACGAAATCATTCTATATTCTCTCTAATTTCTGAATTGCATTTTCATACTCTTTGCAAAACAAAATCTCTCCAAATTTAAATACTTGTTGAATCCTTGAATCAATTTAATATCATTTGATTCAACAAGCATTCTATTTCCTTAAATCTACGCATTCAAAGTATATACTCGAGGATCAGATTATAGGAAGATTGTACTCAAACTGTTGACTATCCGTGTTGAATCAAGAACACAAAGTAGAAGTCAAAACCATTGTATTAGTTGAAGTCATGTGTGTGATCAGGCATGTGTTGAAGTCCTTGTGTGATTAGAGGCGTGAAATCCCGTTCTGCTGCTCGGGTGTTGTATACTTGTTCCTCCGGGTGAAGTGAGGAGATTGTTAGTGAAATTTCAGAAGGAAGTCTGGGACTGGACGTAGGACGGTGCTCCGAACTAGTATAAAAATCCCTGGTGTGATTTTTCTATTTTTACTGAATTTACTATCTTATATAGTTCTGTGATTAGCTATCATTTCATACTTGAGTGTTATACACCATATTTCACGATCCTTGTGTATTCTTTCATGCTGTAATATGAAGAAATAGAATAAATATCATTAATGATATTATTCCATAACTGGAGCATATAAATGGTATGCCATAATATGAGGAAATAGAATAAATATCATTAATGATATTATTCCATAAATATCATTAATGATATTATTTCATAATTTTTACAGTGTGTATGACTATATCTTGTAACTTTATATATTTGTGATTCATAAATGGAAAAATATCCTTCTCTTCAACCCTTGATCATGTTATCAGAGCCTTGATCCAAAACAGTTCAACTTCCTCTTCTTCAATGGCTCTCATTAACCAGACTTCATCCTATCGGATTTTTAATGGCAGTGATCTCACAAAGCCCTACACTTTTCTAGGCAAATGTCATTGGTGCCGAGAAAAAGGACGTGATTGCTCATTGTCCTTTATTTAAGCAAAAGTTTCCTAATGTCATTCCTCTTTCTTAAAATTCTCAACCTACGTCAAACCTATTCACACCAAAACCTCAAGCAAACATCGTAAATCCCTCTGCCTCCTCATCCTCTTCAACGTAGCTTCTCGATAGTGGTGCTTCCCACCACGTCACGACAGATCTGAACAATCTATACCTTCATGCTCCTTAAGATGGAACCGAGGAGTTAATCGTCGGTGATGGCAAAGGCCTTAAAATCACTCACGTCGGTTTTTGTTCTTTATCATCACTCAAACTAAATAATGTCTTTGTTGTTCCTGCCATGTCTAAAAATATAATTTCTGTTTCTCAACTTTGTCATGATAAAAATATCTCAATTTTCTTTTCTTCCACCTCTTTTCATATGAAGGATCTCAGAACGGGGGAATCTCTATTCCAGGGGCTAGTTGCAATAGGCATTTATCACCTCAAATCCACAACCCCTAGAATCTACGCAAGCACAACTAGTTCACTTGATTGGCATCATCGTTTAGGGCATCCGTCTCGTAATGTTTTTAGGCAAATTGTTTCCAAAAATAAACTTCATGTTCCCAGTATCTCCACTTTAAATTGTAACTCATGTACTTGCAATAAAAGTCATAAACTTCCTTTCTCTACTTCCTCCATTGTGTCTACTGCCCCACTTGAGTATGTTTATTCTCATCTTTGGACATCACCAATTTACTCTCATGATGGCTTTAAATATTATCTTATTTTCGCTGATCATTTTTTTAAATACATTTGGTTGTATATTTTGAAATGAAAATCAGATGCACAACATATATTCATTGGCTATAAAGCTCTAGTTGAAAAATACTTCCAACAGCCTCTCAAAACTCTCTACTTGGACAACGGTAGTGAGTATGAAAGCCTACGAAACTACCTGTCCATCGATGGAACTTCGCATCTCACAACTCCACCCCACACCCCTCAACACAATGGCTATTTGGAGCGACGACATCGACACATTATTGAGACATTTCAATCTCTATTAACTCATGCTAAAATGCCCCTTGAATATTGGATAAATGCTTGCTCAACAGTTGTTTACTTGATTAATCGAATTCCCACGCCAACTTTAAATAATGTGTCACCCTACTTTAAATTATTCGGCCAACATCCTAATTATTCCAAGCTTCGAAGTTTTGGATGTCTTTGCTACCCATGGCTTAAACCCTACAATTCTGACAAACTTGAACTCAAATCTCAACCATGTATTTTTGTTGGTTATTCACCTACTTAAAGTGCATATTATTGTCTCGAATGAAACACTAATCGTGTTTATTTTTCTCATCATGTTCACTTCAAAGAGATCATTTTTCCTTTTTCTAAACTTAAAAAATTCAACTGCTGCCTTGTCTGACCTGGTGCAACAATGGGCACCTCTCACATTATCTATATTATCAAATACTCAATCTTTCTCCTCTCATTCATTGCCAACTAACTCACCTTCCAGTACACCTCCTACGTCATTCCCCACTTCACCCCTTTCATCTCCTATGTCCTCAACAAACTCATCTCAACCTCCTAATACCACTGCTGAGCTTTCCTCTACTTCATCTCAGTCAAACATCGATATGTCCACATCTACAAATTCAACACCCAACAATCATATACATTCTCCTCAATTGACCACAAGACTTCAACATGGCATTAGGAAACCTATCAATAAAATGAATTTAAATGCGGAGGTCCATGAAATGGAGATCCCAAAAAATACCACCCAAGCATTAAAAAGCCCCGTTTGGCGTAAAGCTATGGATGAAGATATTAATGCATTGGTGAAAAATAAAACTTGGGATCTTGTACATTCATCTATGTCACAAAATGTAGTGGGATGCAAATGGATTTTTCGAATTAAAAAGAATAAAGATGGTAACATTATTCTATACAAGGCTCACTATGTTGCAAGAGGTTTTAATCAGAGAGCTGGCATTGACTACGGTGAGACTTTTAGCCCCATAGTTAAACCTGCTACGGTTCGGCTTGTGCTCTCACTTGCGGTTAGTCAAGGTTGGTCATTACGCCAACTAGTCACAAAACAATGCTTGTCTACAGGGCACACTCACTGAAGATGTATACACCATACAACCTCCTGACTACACAGATCCTATACATCCAACACATGTATGTAAATTAAACAAGGCATTGTATGGGTTAAAACAAGCTCCAAGAGCTTGGTACAAAGAATTACGACAATATTTAATTGAGTTGGGCTTCAAGAATATGGTCTCTAATTCATCTTTGTTCACATTGCACAAAAATGGTGACATCATTTATCTGTTGGTTTATGCGTATGATATTGTTGTTACAAGTAATGCAACTCATGCACTGGAAGCTTTTATAAAAAAATTGGCGACACGTTTCTCACTCAAAGACCTTGGAGAATTGTCTTACTTTCTGGGAGTGGAAGTAATGCCTCATCCGAAAGGTATTTTCTTTAGTCAAAAGAGGTATATTGTTGATATTTTGTGCAAAGCTAATATGGATGATGCAAAACCAGTTGCAACACCATTAGCAATTGATCCTCCATTAACTATACATGGAAATCTTCTCAACGATCCTATTGAGTATCGTACTTTGATAGGTAGTTTACTATATTTAAGCCTTACAAGGCCCGATGTGGCATTCGCAGTAAACAAGTTAGCTCAATACATGCAGCGTCCAACTGAGTAGCACATGCAATCTCTACATCATCTTCTTCGGTATCTAAGTGGTGCATCTAATATGGGTTTTATTATACACAAAGATTCACCTCTCACTCTACATGCTTATTCTGATGCGGATTGGGCTCGTGACAAAGACGACTACATTTCTACAACAACATATATAGTCTATTTGGGCAAAATCCTATCTCCTGGACGTCAAAGAAGCAGCGTACAAGAGCTACATCATCTACCGAGGCTAAGTACAGGGCAGTGGCAAATGCTACTGCCGAAATCCTTTGGGTGGGAAATTTATTCAAGGAGTTTGGTCATAACCTCACTGTCGTGCCATTCATCTATTGTGATAATGTTAGAGCTACATATATAAGTGTTAATCCGGTTTTCCATTCTAAAATGAAGTATCTGGGATTGGATTACCATTTTGTCAGAGAAAATGTGCAAAATGGAAATTTGAGGGTCTCTTACATCTCTACTAATGACCAGCTTGCGGATGCCCTCACAAAGCCGCTACCACGTACCTCCTTCATAACATTAGTTAGCAAAATCGGTCTTTCATCTTGGCCATCCGTTTTGGGGGGTGTGATAAGAATTGACATAATCTAAGTCAATCTCTGCATATATGGTATGCCATAATATGAAGAAACAGAATAAATATCATTAATGATATTATTAAGTACCATTAATGATATTATTCCATAACTGGAGCATTATGTATAAATGGTATGCCATAATATGAGGAAAAAGAATGAATATCATTAATGATATTATTCCATAAATATCATTAATGATATTATTCCACAATTGTTGCAGTGCGTATAACTGTATCTTGTAACTTTATATATTTGTGATTCATGAATGGAAAAGTATCCTTCTCTTCAACTCTTCATCATACTCAAAAGAAAAAAGAACAGGTGACACTGAATCATCTATATTCCTTGAGCCTATCACCAAATCAGTATAATCCATACAATCAGAAGAACTCTCCCTAAATTTTATTTACCTTCTGACCCATATGAAAACCAACTCCATATTTATCAGAAACAACTCCATACTTCATCATTAACAAATCGAATAGGATCATATCTACCAAAAACGGCCACATACCATCCCATAAC
>JASFAX010004019.1:0-40691 GCA_030737875.1 Allium sativum | reverse complement strand
ATGGAAGTGGTTTCAGGTCAAAACTCATTTCCAATCAAAAGTTATGGCCGAAAAAAGATCAGCTAGGGGCAAAACGGTCATTTAAAAATTGGCAAAAATCATGAACATGGGAAATGACCCCAATAGTCGTCTCCCAAAGTTACATGGCTATACGACGTCGTATGTGAAAGAAATAAATATTCTACGATTCTTCGATTCGTAGAATGCGGGTTGTTACATTCTTCCCCCCTTAAGAAATTTCGTCCCTGAAATTCCTTAACCCAAAACATACAAAGGATCCCGCATGCTTACCAATCATTAACAAAACAATAAAGCATACAAAACAACACAATAAGCCTATCCAAGCATGCGGTTTACTAATAAGGGAGTACTATACCGATATAAAATCCTTACCAAGCAAAGAGTTCTGGATACTTCCTCCTTATGTTCTCCTCTGTTTCCCAAGTACAGTCTTCCTCATCACCACCCCACTGAACTTTGACTAATTTCACCGCCTTCCTTCGAAGCTGCTTCGTATCATTCCCAACAATATGGATAGGCCTGCGGTTCCCAACCGCCTTGGGTTCAACCTCGATATTGTCCAACTGATCCGGTGTAATAGTCACACTAGGGTCATGCACAAACTTCCTTAACTGGGAAACATGAAATATGTTGTGAACTCCTGCCATCTTGCCTGGTAATTCAACTTTATATGCCAAATTCTCAATTTGCTCAAGAACTGGGAATGGACCAACAAATCTTGGTGTTAACTTTCCTCTCCTGCCAAATCGAATCACGCTCTTTAACAGAGAAATCTTGACAAACACCAAGTCTCCAATGGAGAATTTTATATCTCTTCTCCTCTTATCAGCATAACTCTTCTGTCTATCTTGAGCAACCTTCATTCGTTGTTGGATAACCTTAATCTTATCTGAGGTTTCTCTTATCACATCAAGTCCAAGCACAAACTTCTCACCAGTTTCTAACCAACATGACAGTGAGTTGCACGGTCTTCCGTACAAAAGCTTCAAATGGAGCCATACCAATACTGGATTGATAACTATTATTATATGCAAACTCTAGTCATCCCATGATCCACCTAAATCTAATGTGCAAGCTCTCAAGAGATCTTCTAACACTCGATTCACCCTCTCTGTCTGACCGTCGGTTTGAGGATGATATGCGGTACTGAGATGTAATTCTGATCCTAACGCTTCTTGTAAGCTCTTCCAAAATCCACTAGTGAACAACGGATCTCGGTCACTCACAATGCCTTTGGGTATTCCATGAAATCTCACTACCCACTTTACATATAGTTTTGCTAACTTAGCTGCCGTTCTATTCGACTTGACGGGTATAAACCTGGCACTCTTAGTTAATCGGTCCACAATCACCCAAATGCTATCATAGCCTGATCTAGTTCTGGGTAACCCATCAATGAAATCCATTGAGACTTGTTCCCATTTTCATTCTGGAATTTCTAATGGTTGTAACAAGCCACTAGGCTTCTTTTGCTCAGCTTTAACTAGCTGGCAATTCATGCACTTGGATATAAACTTCCCAACGTCTCTTTTCATCCCTTCCCAATAGTAGGTCTTCTTCATGTCTCGATACATTTTGTTACCACCGGGATGTAGAGTCAGTTTTGAGTGATGACATTCTCTAAGCACTTCATCTCTCAATCCCTTGACATTGGGCACAACTAGTCTTCCATTCTTTCTAAGCCATCCATCTCGATCAAGCTCATACTTATCCATCTCCTCATCGATACCCATCTCTAACTTGGAGATGATTTCCAATAGGTTAGGATCGTCCCTCTGACTAGAACCAATCCGCTCAATCAAAGTGGGTCTGATCGTCAAACTTACTAACATTTCTGGATCCAATTCGCACTTTGGTCTGAAATCATACCCAGCGATGTGCTCCAGTTGTTTCCACTCAAGAAACATAGCCCCTAAACTGGCATGTCTTCTACTCAATGCATCAACTACCGCATTGCCCTTTCCTGGTGTATATGCGATATCGAAATCGTAGGAAGCCAAGAATTCTAACCATCTTTGCTGTCGGAGATTTAGATCCTTCTGAGAGAAAAGATACTTTAACGATTTATGATCAGTAAACAACTCGAATCTTTCTCCCAAGAGATAATGTCTCCATATCTTCAACGCGAATACGATCGTTGCCAATTCCATATCGTGGGTAGGATATCTTTTCTCATGCGGTTTCAGTTGCCGACTTGCATAAGCTACAACCCTACCTCCTTGCATTAATACAACACCTAGTCCGGTACCACATGCATCTGTATATACTGTCATCTCTTCATTCCCCTTAGGAATGACTAACACTGGTGCACATGTCAACTTTTCCTTTAGACTCTTGAATGCATTTTCACACTTTTCGTCCCAGACGAAAGCTTGATTCTTCTTGGTCAACTGAGTCAACGGTGCTGCTATCTTGGAGAAGTCTTGGATAAACTTACGATAATATCCAGCTAATCCCAAGAAACTTCTTATGTCCGTTGCATTCTTGGGCGTAGATCAATCTTGTACCGTAGCCACCTTCGCAGGGTCCATGGCAATACCATTCTCCGAAACAACATGGCCTAAGAATCTCACTTCCCTCCTACAGAAGTGACACTTAGAAAACTTTGCTTTCAATTGGTGTTTTCTCAACACCTCCATCACTATCCTCAAATGTTCCTTGTGTTCTTCCTCTGTCCTCGAATAAACCGAGATATCGTCTACGAACACAAGAACAAACTTATTCAACTGATCTCTGAATACCCTATTCATAAGATCCACAAAATATGCTGGTGCATTGGTCAACCCGAATGGCATGACCAACCACTCATAAAATCCAAACGGCGTCCGAAATGCCGTTTTAACTATACTCTCAGCTTCCACTCTAAGCTGATGAAAACCTATCGCGAGATCCAACTGGGAGAACACTCTCACGCCACTCAACTGATCAAACAAATCATCTATCCGTGGTAGTGGATACTTATTCTTCCTCGTCACCTTATTCAATTTGCGGTAGTCCACACACAATCGAAGGGAACCATCTGCCTTGGTAGCAAACACAACTGGTGCTCCCCACTCAGAAACACTTCTTCTGATAAATCCCTTCTTCAACAGATCGCTTACTTGCACCCCGAGCTCTCGCTGTTCTCTTGGTGCCATACTACCAAGTGGCATCACTATAGGTCTGGCATCTTTCACTAAATCAATACGGAACTCAATCTCTCGGTGTGGTGGAAGTCCGGTCACTTCCTCGAAGATGTCCGGATACTGGCCAGCCACGGGCACATCTGACAATTCATTATGCGGGATGTCAAGGGAATTTAGAAAACTAACCATTACCCCATCACTAGGTAGACCACTAAACACTACCCTCCGCCCATCATCCGCTCTAACCGTCACCAAAAAGCCCTCACAGTCTACCACCACCCCGTACCTTTGGAGCCAATCGACTCCCAAAATAATGCCAAACCCAGTAAAACCCAAAACAAAGCAATCACAAACAAACATGCATCCATGACTCGATAAGACCACATTACGACAAATCATACAAAGGCTAGTCGAACCACCAATCGGGTTCGTCACTGCTAAAGGTCTATCGACTATCTCGGGTTCCAATCCCAACCTATCTACCAGGTCACTAGATATGAAGGAACGGGAAGCTCCGATATCAAACAATACTCGAACAGGAACATCATAAACAGAAAGCATACCTTGAATGATGACATTCTTTCCTTTCTCCGCCGCAGTTGGGGCATTCGACGAAGAAGGAACAACATTGATAGCGTATGCTTTCACGATCTACTTTTCTTTAGGAGGTTGCAGGCACTTGTCCTTGTGATGTCCCACTTGGCCACAGTTGAAGCACTTCCTATCCGCTGGCTTGGCCCGACATTCTTTGGCATAGTGGCCCTTCTTACCACAGCTGAAGCACTCAACATCTTTCTTATTCTTTTTCTTCCGGCCATCCTTGGTCTGATTCTGCTTTCTCTTATTCTGAGAACCATTCTTGCCTCCACCGCTTGCTTGCGGCTTTGGCTCCTCTGCAGATGCAACCTCAGTCTTTGACTTAGGGTATAGACTCTCTGATCTCAAAGCTTTCCCCACAATCGATTCAAACGTCTCATCGACATGGTTTATTAGCCTTTCCCCCAAGTACTAATCTAAGCCTGTTATAAACTTTTCATTTTTCTTCTCGGCAGTATCAATAAGGGATAATCCATCTTTCGATAGAGTATCGAACTCTGCAATGTACTCTGAGACTGCCCTTCCATTCTGCTTAAGCTCCAAGAACTTCCTAAATAACTCTGACTTCTGAGCAGCTGGGATAAACTTTTCACCGAATCGGGCCTTAAACTGATCACATGTAACTTGATCCTCTAGAGTAGCTGCCTTAATAGCGTTGCACCAATTCATTGCCCGTCCTTGCAGCTGACGGGGTGCTAGCTTTCTCTTCATCGCATCCTCTATACCTAAGTCTTGGAAGATACGCTCATAGCTATCCAACCAATCCTGAACTTCTGTAGCCGATTCCGTTCCGTGTAACGGCTTTCCACCAAGACTAGTGTAATCCTTGCAAAGCTTGGCGAAATCGGCTCTAGGCACCTGCACCGCTGCACCACCACCATTTGCAGCATGAGGAGCTGCCCTCTGAACATCCCTAAGCATCTCTCTCATGAGGTCAGTGAACATCGTCCTCATATAAGGAGCATTCCCATTATTAGCTCCTCTACCAGTACCCCTCGTATATCGGCTCATCGTTCAGTCTGTAAGGAGAAAACGATTAACCATCTCTTTAGTGGTGCCAGTGCAATGCGACTTCATCCTTAAATATACTAATAGTATATATATATATATATATAGCTTTTTAAAACCAAAATATCACAAATATGCGCTCTCATATACGTACTGCCTCTCCCTGATGTCTTTCCTTAGGTTAACTACGCAACCTAGAGCTCTGATACCAAGTGTGACGGCTTGCCCCGCACCAGCCAACATTTCAATGAAAATGCGCTGTGCCAATGCCTGACTAGCACGAGACGGTCGCCAAAGAAAGAAAAGGGAAGGAAATTTGAACTAACAAAGAACCTGTAGAATGACTCACGACGCATGGGATAAAATATAATAACAACATACTTTAACATAAAACAGGCGAGACAGTGCATAAGCTGAAAACTAAACATCATAGCAGTGGAAAATCCAAATACAGCTTATGCTCCACATCATCATTATTACAACTTTTGAAAACTGTCTCTAAAGAAAATAAGGAAGGTACACTACTAATGCCCAAAGTAGTGACCAGCAGCGACACAGGGAGAATATATGTAGATAATACGTAGGAGCCTCCTGCTCGTCTCCGGATCAGCTAGTCGTGCATAACCAGCTAACATGTCTCTAGTCTGCCCGTTTAAGAGCACCCAGAGTAATAAGAAGAGACATAAAACTCTGGGTCAGACAAAAGTCTGGTATGAGCGATAAGCAGCAAAACAGAACAATAACAGGTATACTAAACCATACCTGAACCTGGACCTGCAACCAAAGAGTTAGTACAACATACCGCTCAATACTCTAAGGTGCCACTAAACATAAGGCATAAAGATACGGGGGAGGGTGTGTGCATGTCATAGTGATAGCAAACAATCAAGCATAGCAATCATCCTCACATCTCTCACACAGTGCGTAAAGCATACGATATCCACCGCTTTGATCACCCAAATCCTTGCTATGATCACTCTGCCCCATGGAGTCATAATGACACCACTGCACTAATCCATAGCCACTAGTCCTTGCTATGTCCACTCTGCCCCATGAAGTCGTGATGACTCCACTGCACTGGCTCATAGCCATGCTACGATCACTCTGCCCCATGGAGTAATAACTACCCCACTGCACTGATCCGTAGCATAACATCCGTCTTAGTGGTGAATCAAAGTTATGGACGTCGATAACCCCTTAGCACACGCCCCGCAGCAAATCCCAACCATGAAGTTAACTCGTTGGTTCCCAACTGGATCCTGGGTACAACTTCCCATTTGGACTACCTTAACATTTCGGGTTTCTGGTCATCACCGGATCGGTTCGTTTCTTCACTTCGCTCCACCTCGGATCGTGCTCCTCGGTTCGTGATTGGTGCCACTCATATGTTCGGTTCATGGTCACTCCTTCGATTCGGATCGGCTCATCTTCTTCCTGGTCGGATCGGTTTGTGACAAGCATCCCCAGTTCGGTCCTCCTCTCCATGCACCCCGGGTCGGGTCGAGTCCCTCAAGTCCATCCATGGTGCATCGGTTCGGGTCGTGGAAGGGGTTCGGGTCGAGTGACGCAGTTTGGATCGGGCTCCTTCTCTTAAGCGGGTTGGGTCGTGAGCTCTTATCTCGTGGCGACTCGTGATGCAACAGTTGGGGGGGGGGGGGAAGCGGTTCGGTTCGTGCTTTCCCCCTCCGATCCGATCCGGTTCGGCTAATTTCCTGCACTTCTTTCCAGCGACTGTTTTACACCATTCGACGGCGTTTTCGACCAATCTAATTTTCTAATCAATTACAAAACATACCATACAATCATAGCAACATATAGGATTGACCACAAACACCAAAACAACAACTTGATAGGTTAAAATGGATCAAACATAGCCAAAACCCCATATTTTCCCTTAATCATGTTTAAGCATAACTAACATTAGGATTAACAAAACTTAACCAAATTAACCCAAATTTCTAACAGAGGTCTAAAACAATATTTCAAAATTTATAAATATTTTTCCAGAATTTAATCATGTTTAAATTCGCTAATTAACACTAATCAATCCTAATTAGCCATAATTAGTGTAAAAAGGTGCTAATAACTCACTTTTGCCACAAATAAACTGTAGATCTGAAATGATTCTCTATTTGGCACGAATACTGATGTCTAACAGCAGTTTTAACCTTGCTTTGGTGCTATTTCTCCTTAATTAGATGTAATTAAGCCAAATCTTCAATTAGAAAGTGGTTTAGAAGTGTTTTAGATGTTGGAGGTCATTACTAGGGTTCCAAGAATGAAAGTGGCGGCTGAAAAAGTGTCTAAAGAAATGTTTTCTAACCCTAATCAGCCCCTATATACCCCTAATCCCGAAATTCCCCAATGGGCCTAGCTATTAACTACCCAATTAAGCCCGGTTAAGTAGTTTTTCACCTTCTAAGCATTTTTTCAGCCATATCTCCCAAACGGTGAGTCCGTTTGGCTAATATAACCACTCTACGGAATTGTAAACCATTATTCGAATCTAATGAAAGTGGTTTCAGGTCAAAACTTCTTTCCAATCAAAAGTTATGGCCGAAACAAGATCAGCTAGGGGAAAAACAGTCATTTAAAAATCGGCAAAAATCATGAACATGAGAAATGACCCCAATAGTCGTTTCCCAAAGTTACATGGCTATACTACTTCGTATGAGAAAGAAAGAAATATTCTACGATCCTTCGATGCGTAGAATGCGGGTTGTTACAGAGACATTTGTAGTATACAGAAATTGCAAAACCTAAACAGTAAATAAAGAAATCATCAATATAGATGTTGTTCAAATAAATTGACGCTTAGGGAAGCACTGATTACCCCAACCAATACTAGGGTTGTACATTGGTTTATTTCAACCAATGACGCTGTTTACAAATGTTAATTAATTCAATCAAAATTTTAAAAGAAAAGAGCAGTAGAAACAAATTGCAAGTTGAAAACTAGAAAAAGAAAAAAGTAGTGAGAATGATAATGTAGCAAAGACACTTTTGAATTAAATGGGGTGGGAGGAGAAAATGGTGGGGTGTACCTTTTATTTTTTTTATTAGTGGGGCATGAAGAACAAATAATGAGCATTAAATAGGCACCCAAGATTTATATGTTAATAAATAAGCGTTTCTACCGGAATTGGCCATCGGAAATCTATTGAAATTAGTACGTTAAATTTAATAGAAAACATGGCTGGAGATCGAGACATTGGAGATGAGACCCGAAATCAGATGATGCAGAACCTCTTCGGCGAGCAATCCGAAGAGGAAGAAGAGGAGGATGTTGAAGTAAATCAGTCTGATTATCGTTCGGTACACAACCTGCTTTTATTATCCACTTATTCGGTTACCTGCTGGTTGAATCATATCATAGTATTGTTTATCGTTCAAAGAATTTTTTGGCTTTAGAGGGTTCTATAGTATGATTTTTCATCAGATTTATCATGAGACGGTTACATGAGGAAACGATTAGAAACTGCTATACCTATTGATTAATACTCCGGTTCACTGATTTGGCAGTGCTTTTATAACTATGCAGTTTTGTGTGTAGTACTAGTGCCAAGGGCACCATTTTTTTTTACCCTTTATTGGTCTGTATTATATTAGAAAGTAGTTTCTACAGTGCCCTTAGCCTCATTGGTAATGGTGGTGCTAAGTGCAACATGTTTTACACTTTCTAATATGTCTCAGGTGGTGGTGGTGCTTAGGGCACTAGGTTTTACACTACACTAATCAGCTGCAGTCTCCATGTTAACAGCTTCTGACTTCCCAGTATAGTAGTGTGTTGCTAAAATTGCATTCTCTTACTAACAAAACAAAATTTGGGTTTATTTCCTTTTGCTGAAACCTATTATAAACAATAACTTTTGACAGTGTTTTCATTTTGTGTTATTTTCTCACTAGATGACATGGATAAGAAGTATATTTGTAAAATTTGTATTTGTCTCTTAGAACTTCTATGAACACAACTTATTAACCACCGTTCAAATCATTCTCTTCTCTTCATGGTCTCGACGTTTTACTCACTAGTCACTACCCTAATACTCTTAACACTAATTGCTCAACCAAAAATTTCTACAGCAAGCAGCCCATACCCATCAGTACTCATATTTACCATTTTCCTTTTTACATGGTATCTTCCTGATACAAAAGTGCTAACACAACTATCATACTCAAATCAGCTCAATAAATAATTTATATAGGTGTCAGAAAATTGTAAATGGTACCAAATGTCTGCCTAGTGACTGATTTTGTGCTCAGGAGCTACCGAAGACCTGCCACCTAATGGTTTCAGAACTTGAAGCCATAAGGATTCTTAGAAAAATATGTTTTTATTAACTTTGTATGTTATTGTATCTTTACACACCGATATAATTAATATTTGATCAAATAAGCTCTATTTCCATTATCATAGTATGCCCAAAAATAAATTTTATTCCACATATACTTTCCTTCACTGCATTTATCTTAAATAAATTTGTAGGAAGGGGAGGGAGAAGCAGAGAATGATGATGCTGAAGGGGAAGGTGAAATTGAAGGACAAGGAGAAGTTGATGTGGAGAGTGAAGGAGAAGCACAAGAGATGGAACCTGTGGAGAGTGAGGGTGAAACAGCCCATAGTCCTATTGAAAGAGAAGTCAGTGATAACCAAATAGATAGCGAAATTAAAGATGTGGAAAGTGAGGAAGAGTATAGGCAAAGGGTAGTCACTAGCAGAAGACGGGAAGTACTTGGAAGTGAATCCGAGGGTTCAGAAGAGAATCACTACGCTGAGCATAACAATGAGGACGAGGTTGATCAGTCTAGGAATCAAAGGTTAGAATTCATTTTATAGATGCACATGTGTTAATTTCCACGGAGACACAGACATGTATCATGTATGTATGTATATGTATATGCATATGTGTGTGCGCGCATATATATGTATGTATGTATGTATTGTTTTACCTTCTACGTTTCCTAATCTATATGTTTTTGTCATGTAGTAGAACATTTTCACAAATTTATAGATCATTTTGAGACTTCTATCGAATCTAACCCCCTCTAAATTGCACTCTGAGTTAATGCTCAAAATAATTTTTTAATGACTCCCATTAACTTATAATTTCATGGGGGTTAGAAGTCTAATGTTCCATAGTTTCTGAAGTTGATCCACTTTATAAGAATAAGCCTATTAAAATATTTGCCATTTGAATCATGAATATCCAAGAAAAGGGGGAATTAAACATTATGGGATCTTGATCCTTCCAGCCAGCGGCAGTGCCAGCAACGTACCACCTAGGGAAACTGCCCTGCCTGAAAATTTACAAACTAACCTAAAAAAAGTTTTCTGTGTTTTCCCCATCTGAAACTTTGTTTTGGCCTTAGCTGAAAGTAAAGTACAAACCAATTCACATCAAATCATTGCCCCAAATCAAATCCCATGCTAGCTTCGCCACTGCTTCCACCCACTCTTTATACGTATATACACGCGCCCACACATGATAATGTGCACACCCACGTGCGTGTGCGCACACACACATTATGTATAGTATATTAATGAAACTGGCATGTAAACTGGAAGATCTACAACTAAGTGATAAATTTAAGTTTATCTTGTAAGTTTGGCAATTCTAGGAATCGTGAAATTTTCCGACAGTTGATCGTTTTTCCGATTCATAGAATGTCTGTCCCCTTTAATAATTGGAAATCTATCTGCGTTAACTTGAAAATTTCCCCACTGCTACTCACGAAACTACTAATTCCTTAAAACCAAAAAACCAAACATAAATGTAGCCCTGCATGTTAAGTCTTAGTCACTACGGTACTTCCAGTCGTCCAATCAATTGTTGAGTTTATATGATATAATTTCAAGCTAACTCTTTGCTCTTATGGGTCAACAAATAAATTTAGTTATAGCATTATAAGCGTATAATATGGTCCAGGCCAATAGAAGAGCAAAAAGATGAAGAAGCCGTTCGACAAGTGTTTGGGGATTCGGATGATGAGGAAGATGAGTATGGTGCTCAGAATGTCCAAGAGCAATATTCTAATGTACGGTTTGCATTTTTAATTATTTTTTATGTGAAAGTGTCATATCTTTGTGTGGCATGGTGGTTAAGATGGTATCTTTATCTTGAATCAGAGAACACCCATGGAGGAATATGATATAAAACCAGAAGATATAGTACCGGATGAAGATATCCGATATGAATCAGAGGATGAACATCAAGAACATAGAATGAAAGAGAAGCCAGTCGGTCCACCATTGGAGTTGGAAATACCGTTACACCCCCCTCCTGGACGGCCTGATAGGGTAATGATATATAAAATATCTTTGATCATATAACTTAAGACATTTTAATTGCTATCTTCCCAATATTGGTTTTTTTACTCACATGTATGCCCTATTACATTCAATTCCTTATTCTACAATCCCTTGTCAAATCATTAAAACTGCCACCAAATGCATATTTTCTTCTCTAAAGCTCATGGCTTGAGTTTTTTGGGAAGGGGCACCTAAGAATATGTATCATTTGACTGGAGAATAAATTGCCTGTCTGCTATAACGTTGGAGATTTTTAAATGCATACCATTTGTTGTAATCAGATTCCTGGTTTCTTTTTGTTCAATGCATGCCTATTGTGAACCAACTCTTTTGGTTAACGTTTAATTTCTTTTTAATAATTTTTCTTTCAGATGAATATGATTAAAGTATCTAATATCATGGGTATCGAACCAAAACCTTTTGATCCTAAAACATATGTGGAAGAAGACGTATACGTGACAGATGAGTCTGGAACAAAGAAACGCATTCGCTTGGAGGATAATATTGTGCGCTGGAGGCGTGTCAAAGGCCGTGATGGCAGACAGTCTGTAAGTAATTGCATCAGTCTGGCGAGTTCTTGCTACTAATCATATTGTAGTCTTATATCAACCTTTACCTTTATATAACCATAATCTATTTATAATGATTGCCATAAGTTTATCAAACGAACTTTATTATCGTCGCTATTGCTATTTTTACTTCGTTGAACTTAAATCAATACTTTGGGCCTGAAATAATAATTATTGTATACCTATTCGTATGATTACTATCCTTTCACCAAATAAGCTGAACTGATACAGTTTTGTTATTTACATAACATTTACTATTACACTAGCATAATGCATCTGGCTTCTGCTCCATTTGCCAAAAAAAGTGATATAATAGCTTAATGTGGAGAGGTTGAATGTGGGCGGTTGAAGAATAATTTACTCTGATGATCACGCTAATTTTTTTTTTTTTTTGGACCTGTCATTCTTTCTTTATGTCCTTGAAGTTTCAACGTTTTGTAACTGGTTATCGTAATAAAGTCCTGCTGCACTATTATATAGCAGTCTTTAGCCTTGTCTCTATTTTCTGCATGTTGTTGACAAGATGACACCCTAATTTTACATGATGATATATTTAGTGCTGTATTTCCTTTAAATAAATTGTTAAATCAATCTTAGTTTCATATGGTTTCACATTTCTCCGTTACAGATTGAAAGTAACGCACGATTTGTAAAGTGGAGTGATGGAAGTATGCAGCTACTAATTGGTAATGAAGTTTTGAATTTAACTGTCCAAGAGGCACATCATGACCAAACTCACCTATTTCTTCGTCATGGGAAGGTGAACATAGCTACTTCACTACCTCTTTTCTTTGGGACGAAGTTGTACTGAAGCGAAGTATTACAAGGTGTTACTTGTTTACCACATATGTTTGTTGAACATACAGGGAATTCTACAATCACAAGGGAGAATTTTGAAGAAGATGAGGTTTATGCCATCTTCTTTAACTTCAAAATCTCATCGTCTGTTAACTGCACTTGTTGATTCACGCCATAAAAAAGTTTACAAGGTGAAAAACTGCATTACTGACATTGATCCAGAAAGAGAAAAGGAGCAGAAGGAAAGGGTTAGCATTTGTATCTCTAGCTTCTCTAATCTAATAATCATCAATAACTCGCTGTTTGTCGCATATGAATACTAAATCTATTCAGACCGTTGTATGATCGAGTTTCTGGTAGACTTAAAGTCATCTTGATTTGGTCCACGAGTTTCAGTCAAGAATGTTGAAAATGGTTCTTTTGTCAGATATTAGAGCTTTTGATCCATTTCATGATAATATTTTCCATAGATAGATCTATTTTTTATCACAAATGTGAGAGACCAAACAAGATGGGGATGGAGGTAATAAGGAGAGTTATAGCATATCTATGTCTAAATGGGTTACTTTAAAATTGTGGTGGTTGGGCTCTGAAGAACATTTGTTTGACAACACGATATGATGTGATTATCTAATTGTCTGTTCAGGTGACAATCTCTACTTTGTTGCTGATCTTTAATTATCCTACGATGTCCTTAAGCGTTATAAGGCTCTGATACAGTAAATCTACGAAGTACAAACTGGAAACTAACCGAACACCTTCAATAGTACAATAACAACACTTGGTTATCTTTCAAATTTGCCTATTCATAAACATACAACCCACTTGTTTTCACTTTTCAATTCTCATTATATTATTTTAACAAGCCTTCACTTCTTTTCCTGAAATATTTCCTTAAATGTCTTTCAGATGCTTTTGTATATGTTCACTTATCATGTTCAATATGAACTATGAAGGCATGTCATGTGTGTGGTAGCAGCATATAATAATTTGTCAGCTCATCAATGTTGTTTTGTAATTGCGCCTGGAAAAGTTAACTTCAGCTTAGGAATCAAGAAATTGTTCATGGAAAATTAAGCTAGTATTTATTAGAGACTTCTTGTATTTAAAATTCTTCTTGTGCATTCCTATATTCTTAGTGTACTTTCTACAATGTCAATCTCTTTATTCAGGTTGAAGGTCAGACAATCAAAGCCAATGAACTTCTTCATCGGAAGCGTGAAAAGGTGAAAAGCAAATACACACAAAGTACTTCACGCAGGGAACGCCAACTTTCTCCTGGATTTTTGGAAGATGGCCCCGATGAGGTATGCGTATATATTTTCTAAGCATTCTACTAACTGTTTTAACCGAAACGGATATTTTGAAAGGGGCTTATATGGACAACCATTTTGGATATGTGTAAAATGAAATATGTGATTAACAAAATATTTAATATAATTCACCGACTTTTTTCAATTCTGTTTTTTTTTTCTGTTTTCAGTATTTTCCAATAATTTAGCTACCATAATTTTAAAAAATTGGCCCCCCTCACCCCCCCCCCCCCCCCCCCCAAAAAAAAAAAAAAAAACCTTAAATGTTCTCATTCTCATATTCAGCTGTATTAATACTAACCTTAATTGAGTTCTTTATAAGTCTGATCTTGCTTATATTTGTAGTCTATAAATCTTAATTAATAGTTGTCTTAGAAGCACAATTTTTTTGTTAGATGGTGAAATTCCAAATGTACCCTTGCGTACCTTTATCTTTATATAACGCTTAAAAATTGAATTGACCAATTAAACAATTTATACAAATTCAAAATGTAATTTTCCAAATATACTTAAATATAGGATCTAATAAATAAACATTTTTACAACATCATTCTTTATTAATTAATAACACTAACAAAAATAAAGACTAATAACAAAAAAAAAAAAAAAGATATTGCAGCCTAGAAATGAAATTTAAACAAATACACATGATTTCAAGTTTCAACGTAAAAACATGACTGAAAATTCATGCAATTTATTTTATTTTAACAGTGTTAAACATAAGCAGTTTCCAAAAGCACGATCCATGCATGGAGCATGCTGTAGATTTCATTTATTTAGAGAGCTAATACTTTTATAGCGTGAGACATTGATAACATTTCACGACTATTCGAAAGTCCGGCGTCCACGTCCATTCACTCTATTGACACTGACCCGACAGTCGCCATTTTACCTTTTGGACGACTTCACTCACCTATGAGTATTTTAATGTAGCCTATAGGTTGTCCCTTTCGTGACTCGAACTTTCGTCGGTGGTTCTCAGTGTGAAAACACCAATTAATACGATTAGCACTCACCCTAAAAGCTAGCTTGTAAGGAGAGAGCGCCTAATGGATTATATACAATTCAGTATATTCCATATTCTACAATGTGAGTCATAACACCAGTACTAACTGTTATAGGCATGGCAGACATAGACCTTTGAAATGGGTCTTAAAAGTTCTTTCCAGTCATAATCGCACAGCTTCCAGCACATTTGATAAGCATATTAATATGATGAGGTAGACAAGTTACAAAAGGGAAAAATCGTATTGGATTTAGGGGCAATCACGCTCGAACCAATGATTTCCACTACACCATGGAGACACTCCACCGCTGAGTGATAGAACCCAACTTACCCTCCCCCCCCCACCCCCACCCGCTCCTTTTCCTTCCGGTTCTTCCTTCTCCCCCAGACAACAAAAATAAATTACAGGCAAATTCCCAACCCACAAAATCAACTCTAGACTCATAATCTTTTCTGTCTTTTATGGTCCACACGTCAAAGCATATTGATATGTGGATTTTAGCAAATTCTTGTAGACCAAATGCACTGCTTTGTTGTTTATGGAAAATGGATGGCTATAACCAAATTCCTAATTCCTGATTATAACATGATATACAACCATGCATTCCAATAGTCTTAGTGCTCGAATAGTTCCTTTTTAAGGAAAATGTCTTCAGTTTCACTTGTTGAACCAAATGAACCATTAATTGGGTGTCTCACTCGCACTTGGGTCCTTTCAGAAGGGTTTGTCTCTGAATGTAACTAAAAAACTAATAGAATTTGCAATACTAGTTTTTGTTTGCAATAGAAATGAAAACCTCCTGGACTGTAAGAAAATCAGAAAAAGATGCATGGTGTGGATCTTAAAACGTTTTGACTTCCCATGTTTAATTAGTTCTTTTGTAGACATAAAGTTGATACTTTCCACTGGTAAAGGTTTCCTCTGTAATTATAATGGAATGTTGAAGGTTGATTTTTACCTGTTGTGTGCAGTAACATACATTTGTATTATTGCATCTATAATGCATTCCCATGCTATGCTAATAATTGATAATAATAAATGCATTTAGGTTACAAGCAACAAGTAAATGGAAATACATTAGGCGTTTAGGTTACAAGTAACTGGAAATACATTGTTTTCTTGATGACTACTATTTAGTTTTGTTTGCCTTATCATTGATAACTCTTCTGTTCATCTCACTAGGAAGAAGATGATGACTATTACAGTTCTCGTCGTGGTTCATCTCGAAATCATTTTGAGGATGATCTAGATGCAGAAGCATTTGCTGAGAGGCGCATAAATAATGCTAAAAAAGTAACATCATTCGCAATTTTCTCTGCACTATTTTCTTAACTGCACGAAAGTTTTTTGATTTCTTTTATATGACAGTCAAGCGCAAACAAAAATGCTCATCGGAAGGCATCTATACCTGCTTCTCGCCCATATAAGCGCACTTATGATAGTGAAAGGGAAGAATCTGAATATGAAACTGATGGTGAAGATATTGAAAGATCACCGGATACTGCATATGATGGCTTACCTGATCACGAAGACGAGTATGAAGATGATGAAGATGAAGAAGAAGATGCTGCTATATCTGAAAAGGAAGAAGAGGTACATGTTTTTTTTAGCCGACAAATAAAATTAATTTTTATTTTTGTATAACAAGATATGGATATCAAATTATTTAGGACTTGTGTACATCAATACCTAATTCCTTGTTTATTGTTCATGCTACTATATCTCTGTTAATAGTTGTCTCGAAAACACAAATATTTGATCTGACCGCGAACTTCCAAAAATACCGCTATATATCTTTGGCTTTATATGTTGCTTAAAAATAGGATCTAATAACTAAATACCTCTATGAATTCAGACTACATTTATACACATATTTACAAATCTTAATATCACTTAAACACATGATCTATCAAATAGACTTCCGTTACATCGTTGTTATTTATTAATCAACAAGACAAATAAAAATTAAAACTAATTAGAAATTAGATATTGCAACTTCTAAATAAAATTCAAACTACATATAATTTCAACGTAAAAATATAACTAAATATTCGTGCAAATCATTTCCTTTTGAATGTATTAAACATATACATTTTCTAAAAAAACATAACTCACGCACAAAGCATGGTTCATGATCACGCGTGCGGTAACGCTCGTGTTTATTATTATTTTGTTTGGTTTTATCCGTACATTCTATGTTCAAGTTATTCTTTAGCACCATGGCTTTGAACATGAAACATATTTGTGACAGATGTGTCTTGCAGGCAACCAGTCTACAACTATTATTGTGGTATCTTGGTAATGCAAACCATTATATTGATTGATTTCATAGTGGCTGCATATTAGCCAGAATTTTCAAGAAATCAGCTGAAACTTCAACTTGAAAGAGACGTATGGTTTAAACTATTTTGAACTGAATAGTTTGTACCTGTAATCTAGTTCCAAAGGATACATAGCTATTGCGTTTATTCCTCCATCACATTTCGTGTATATGCAATTTATTCTACTGGATGTAAACTTCATGTTTTCTGCTTGCTGCATAACTATACATTTGTGCTTTAGAACCATGATTATAATCTATCATAAACCTATTAAGTGATTTGTTTTTATTTATGTCTATTATTTGTTGAACTTGTTTCGTACAGTGAGAACAAATGGTGGATCATTTATACAATTATCTATTGTTTTTAATCCGTTGAAATATTCCTAGAACCCTTCCTACTTGTTTTGACAAATCAACAATGTAACTTCACAATATTATCCATAGCTAATATTTGCTGCAACTAGTGTTATTTATTTTCATTTATTTGATAACTATTCCACCGGGTGAAGGTAAGTGCTTTTAGTACCTTTTTGATACGTAACAGTTTCAGTCAATGTATAATATTATATGAACATACATCCCAACTTAGGTGTCCACTAATTGCTGCATATGGTAGAGAAAAATATTTTGCTGTACAAAAATTCCGGACCTTTTGCATTTAAAGGGCGAAATAAATGTTCAGATATTTCCATTTTATATGAATGTCCTACTATAAATCTACATAGAGGAGGAAATATTTTATTTTGGTAATATAAGTACCCCAACTTGTTTGAGATTAATGACTTAGTTGTTGTTCTTGTTTTGGTAATATAAATATATTAGATTTCACATGTGCATACCTACCTACGCACATGCGCGTGTGTGTCTTTCTTTGTGTATGTGTGTGTAAGCAAAGTTCAACAATATACTAATTTGGAGCACCCTATTTGCCCTTTGACTTCCATCATTGAATTTGTCAAATCAATTGATGAATTTGAATTAAAACAAATTTGAATAAGAACAAAATTCTCTCTTTTGCATGTGATATTTTTCATTCTCTCATCTCCATCCATTTGATGCCAATTGTGGAAGTTAAGACACAATATGGTGCTTCTTATTGGAGTGCTGTTGAACCCTGATAATCTGCTGGCCTGAGACAACTTTCTAGATGGTTCCCAACTTTATTGAACCCTTTTTTAAATCATGTTCTTGAGTTCAGCTAAACTAATGGTTTTTCCCCAGCAACTTAACTGATTATTCTATGTGCTTCTGTATAATTCAGGCACCGAGGAAAAAGAAAGCAAGTGCAAGCGGTCACAAACGCAAGGAGGTCGAGTCAGATGAGGATCCTCCTCCAAGAAAGGCAGCACCTTCTAATCGCAGAAATCTTGTAGTGTTTAACAGCGATGATGAGGATTAAGCTTGACATTCTTGGTAAGACCTAATTCTGTTATTTTTATAATAGAAGAATGTGGTCCTTGAGGGTTTCGAGCTCAAAACTGCTAAATCTACATTTGGGATCTTACCACGTTATCAGTGATCCTCAATCCATTTCTGATATTGTTACCTGCTATATGATATCATTACCTGCTAAATGCATATAGCTCAATAACTAAATACAGTATAACTTAATTGCATATCTTTATCATTTATTTTTTGCAGAAACTATTCTCTTGAATATTTTTAATTTTAGGTTTTATGTAGCCCATAAAGAAACCGTTTCCACTTCGGTCATTAAATATTTTCGAAGTTTCAGTTCTGTTTCTGAAATTTTGGAAACTCAGTCCTAAAATACGATTACCTAACTATGTACCACTATTATTTTATCATCAAATTATACTTCACCAGAATTATTAACCATTTTATTGGAGCGTTACTTGTCAATATGAGTCTAGTGCAAGAAACCATGGGTTAAACGGACTAAAAATGGGTAAGATATTCATCGCCAAAGTCATCATATTCTAGTCAAATAATTTAATTTACTTACTATACCACACTCACTCCCAAGGCCCAAAACCTGGCCCAGACTCCTATCCTTCTTTCCTAAACAGCTAAATCTCCGAACTTATTTCCCAATTTCAAAACGAAAACCTATGAATCCACTTGTGCACGTGCATGCCACCATAGACCTCCGATCCACGATCCACACCCAAACTCCGATGGCCACGTTCGACTAGGCCGTGACCTTCCCACCAACTCCAGTGGCCTTGATTGAAACCCGATCGTTCGACTTCAAAATTCACCGTGTCTAGATTGAAATTTGAAATGCACCTTGGTCCATCACCCAACGCCGCCACTACAGTCTCCTAAACCCATCAACTCCGCTGCCATTGTTACCGCCACCACCTGATGCTCCACCACCCCATCCTAGATGAACTCGATGCACCCAGCTGGCCACTCCCAATCGAAACCCTAGCCCAACCAAACAGTCTTCTTAAATCCTAGATCGACCGTGCCTGATCAACTCGACCGCCAGAGGTGATGCCATCATTACCCACGACTCCGCCGTTCCCTAACCTTGCTTCCAGTTCCACGGTTCTTCCACTCGAACCTTGGACAGCTGAAATTTACCAATGAACGGAAAACATTCATCCAAAGACAAATGCGACCGTAAACTTGGTTCGTCAATTCAAGCTTGTAAAAAAACTGCCATCACTTGAGCATTTACTATAATCGACCAATATCTCACACCCTACTCGACGAAACAACACAGCTATTTTTTTCTTAAAAAAAAAACTACAGATTAAAACTGACAACTTTCATGTTGATCATATAGATAGGGGTGAGCATTATTTGGTTAAACCAAATAAACCAACCAAATCAATTTATTTTGGTCGGTTTGATTTGATTTTGAAATTAGATCGTTTTGTAATCGGTTAGGAAAAAAATTTAGTTTGGTTATTGGTTTAACCAAATTAACCGAACTTTTATTATATTTTCAAAATTATCGATGTTATAATAAATATATTAGGTTAATTTAGTTATCCAAGTAAATTTTTGTCATCACATATGTGTCAATTACTTTTGAAAAGCATACGAATCATAAATAATAATATTTTAATCATATGTTTATAAAAAACATTTCAAATTATAGTTAATAGTACAAACATGAAGTCTAAATATTTTTAGTTCGGTTAAATTGGATAACCAACCGAACCATCCAAACTTAATTTGGTCGGTTTGGTTTGGTTTTACTTTTGATCGGTTTTAGTTTTGTTTGACAATTTTCATCATCGGATGAACTGAACCAACCAAATGCTCAACCCTACATACAGGTTAATTTCAAACAGTGTAAGTGATAAAGATTTTTGGATTAGAAATGTAGGTTGTTTATTCCATTTTTCAAAGAACACGAAGAGAGAAGAAAATATAACAGTGGCTTGTATCTTATATCCTAGCGTATGTTCAACTTGTAGCAAGCATGTCATTTATTATCAAACAAATATCATCAGAAAGTGGTTTTATACAATTTTATAAAACATGATTTTCATATCAAATCAAATTACTAACAAAGTATGCAGCATTTATTACTTAATCAAAAACAATAAAAAATGATTTGAATAACTCACTGGTTGAAATGCTTTAAGTTTGATCTTTGAGTGAAGTAAAAAATTATGAGGTAAAATTTTCAAAATGGAAAAACGAAGAAGAGAAGATTTAAAAAAATAAAATGAAGTTAAGAGTAAGAAGATCAAGGAGTGAATATATAAGATGTTGTAAAAAAAATGTAGAGAAAGCTAAAACCCTGAAATGCCCTTAATCGTTTTTTTTCAAATGTTCCATCTTTTCACAAGCCATCAAAATGTCAACCGCTTGAAAACATGATGGATTTTTTAGTAGTCCGTGTACTTTGTTAATTTATACACCTAAGTAATCTCAAAATTAAAATCCAAACTGTATCCCTTTTTTCAACCTTACTATATATATATATATATATACACACACACACACACACACACACACACACACACACACACACACACACACACACACACATATATATATATATATATATATATATATATATATATATATATATATATATGAGGAGGCTTCCGCTACACCTCTTATGTTGCACGTGAACTCTTCCCCTTAATCTCCACCACTCATTTCCCCACTCATTCTCTCTCTTCGCATTTCAATATTATTTCTTAGTGGGAAGAGAGAGAATGAGTGGGGAAATGAGTGATGGAGATTAAGGGGGAGAGTTCACGTGCAATATAAGAGGTGTAGCAGAATCCTTCTTATATATATATATGTGTGTGTGTATGTGTGTGTGTGTGTGTGTGTGTATATATATATATATATATATATATATATATATATATATATATGGGCGCCTATCTAAACACAAAATTAGACACAAAACAAGAGACACAATATCTACCGTTGAATCTTTTTGTCCTTGTATGAAGCGGTGGAATTCATGAGGGTAATCCAATGGTGGATATGAGTTGTGTCACCAATTGTGTCCAAATAGACTTTCTCATACACACACACACACACACACACACACACACACACACACACACATATATATATATATATATATACAGAGGAGGGTTATATGGCACCCCAAATTCTAGGCACCCCTTTTGCACCCGACCAAGAGCCACCCATTTATAGTTAAATAAGGTGGGGGGAGAGAGAATTAGTGGGAGGAGAGAGAAACATGAATGTGGTGGAAATTAGGAGGTTAAAGGGGTGCTACAATTTAGGGGGTGCTATTGAATGCTCCTCATATATATATATATATATATATATATATATATATATATATATATATATATATGTATATGTATATTAATTCTCTTACTTTTTTTCTTTACATTTCAAAATAAAAAGATCGTTCCAAACATTATATTTGTTGTTTTAAGGTATATGTCAAGGTATGACAACTTTCTATGGCTTGTCGTTTGTTAAAAAGCTGAAAATCCGAAAAGCGGTTTCGGTCACATTTTCAATTTTCAATTGAATTACCTATTTCTTTTGAACAAAAATTCAAAAATGAATTTTCTATCATACGTTATTAATTAAAATGGAGTTATTTGATCATTAAAACCATTAATTGAATATTTAAAAGAAACTAAATATCCATGAATCAAATTGATAAAATTCTGGACTGTTAAATGTTAGTTGTCACATGACATTTCAGTGTATCTTCTTTTATTAAGCATTTTATGATTGAAATGAAAAAGTAAACTGTGATAGTACTTTTGTTCAAGCTATTACCTGACTCTCTGATTAGTTTGAAATGAGCAATCATAGACGATTTCGAGTCTTTGACAAAACATTATTCGAGTACTATTAACCTGATTATTTTCCCAGTAAGTAGAGAGAATAACATGCGTGAAATTTTGTTAGTAGCTTAGGTAATGTTTGGTTTATTTTGTGTTTTGAGTTTTTAGTTTTCCGGGTCAATTACGAGGTTGGGGAGATTTAAGGCATAGCAGAGGTGATGATCAAAGGCGAAAGGAGTGACGTAGGGGACCGTGGGATGGTGGATAGATGGATTTGTTATCATTCTTCTATTGTTTCTTAAAACATGGAAAACAGTAAAAAGTTGTTTTTGGTTTTGTGTGTTAACTTCGTTTTGTAAAACGATCGTTTTTCACGATATGTGTGTGTCACCGGTACTAATGTATGTGCCAAAACTTAAAATTAAAAAACGTAAACCAAACGCGCCTTATTTTTTCAGTCTATTTTAAAGTAGAGAAGGAGAAAAACCACTGTGACAAAGTTTTAGCCTCCAATTGGACAGTTAGATGCCAACGAAGATACATTTCGAAGATTTGACAAATGACTTATTGACAAGTGGCCGAATTTTATAGTAGTTAATGAGAACAAAATCAAAATCTGAGTTATCTATAGATATTTAAATGCCCTCTTCTTGATATATTAGTAGAAACTAGCATGTCACATCGCACAGCCATAAAAAAGTATCATATTGATACCCAATCTTGTGCATGTACCATATGGACCTTCAGGCTATTCATTGATATTGTACAAAACAGAATATAAGGTGCTACACCTTTCATTGATATTGTACAAAACAGAATATAAGGTGCTACACCTTTCAGCTTGGGTGTATTGGCAAATAATCAAATTTAATGATTTTATGTAGCACGGTTGCGTTTTCAGTTCATCAGAGGTTTGTGTGCCATTTCACTGCAGGCTATAAAGCATCCTGTAAAGGCAAATATAGCATGACTAATTTTCATTTCATTTTTCACAGCTTTTGTTGTGACTACAAATTATATTATATATTTGTAGCAAATAAACATCATAACTGACTATGTGCATATGTCAAGATCAGCCACCAATATGGTGTTCACGGGCTGAGTTAGGTGCATTGGAGGAGTTTTGCGACTCCAGTCGGTTTCCTTTTGAACAAATTTAGAAAAAGAAAAAAAAAAAAAAAAAATCTGGCTACACATGAAATTGGATTTTTTTTGTAGGTCAGGCTTTTCCATGCATCTTCTTGGAGTTGTTCAAGCTTTAGTTGGCGTCTCTAACCATGATGCACTTGTGATTTAGTAAATTGCTGCTTCTCTTATTGACAAAAGAATGATAGCTGCAAGTCTCGGTTTATGTAGAACGTTTGTGTGATATTAGATCTCTATTTATGTTATTTATCCTTGATATAATTGTAATATTAGATTTCTATTTATGCAATTACTGTTATTTGCAATGTTACTTTCATTTTGGTAGAATGATTTAAATTTGATTTCCCGTGCCGTGTGCCTTAAGCTCAACGATAATGCATTCGTAGTGAAAATTGTAACAACCTGCAAATCTGAATAATCGTAAATCGAGTATATTAGATTTTAAGTTGAATTTAAAATTTAAATTTAAAGTAATGAATTGGTAATGCAAAATGTTATAGTTGGCCATATATATAGATATATGAGAACTCCTGAAATTTCAATATTTTGTTAAACTTGGTCGAAATTTAAATTGAAAATTTGAAAGTTTTTAATTTTGATTTATTTATTTATTTTAGGCACGAGGACAAACTTAACAAAAAAATTATCCATAAGGATAAGAAACACAAAATTTATTCATAAGAACACATTTTAGTGTAAATGGAGGAATTCAGGAGTAACTATAATTTCATATTTTACACTAATGTTTGTTTTTATGGATAATTTTTTTGCCTTTTGTCCTTATGGGTAATTTTTTTGTTAAATTTGTCCTTCACACTATTTTTCAGTTCTAAGATGGTCTTTGTTTTTTGTTTTGTCAAAATTCGAATTCAATTGTTCTAAATCTATGATTAATATTGGAAAACATGCAAACGCATATCGTGTATTTATGCGTATTTATGTGCTTTTGTCTTGTATTCTCCTTGTGTTTGTACTAGTGTGTGTATGTGTGTGTGTGTTTATATATATATATATATATATATATATATATATATATATATATATATCCAAAATAAATAGGACAGACCGAAATAAATGTACAATTTTCCTGTGCATGCATAGTCTTAGTAATTAATTTCTTGTGCATAGACCATGATATATGAAATCTAATTCGTCAAAGAAATAAGATTTAGTCATTTCATGTAATGGTATATCCAGCATATCTAGCGTTTCTACTAAACTTTCTATTGTACCAATTAAATATGAAGTCATATTTATAAATAGTTCTAAAATATTAGTAATAATATGTAGAATAGAGTAATTATATGTTTGCTTTAGAGGCATTTAGTGATAGCATTCATGTGAATAGTGTTTGTAAATGAATAGTAATAAGACATATGTATGCTATAGAATTATGCTATAGATAATATCTAAAAAATATGTAGTGGAGTACTTGTTATTTTTTTCCTTCTGTCTGAGTATGTAGAATAATACTATCTTGATTGTATAAACAGTGTTTTTTGGGCATAGATACTCTTTTATTTTATTTTATTTTATTTTTATAACCTTAGTGGCAGCTTGTAGGTTAAACCCGAGGGTGCACTAAGTGGATGTCTAAACTGGGAATTAGGAACCCCCTATATTCTCAGAGTCTTCTAATTTTTGGTTTAGGCTCCTGTAATTTTTCTGTCCTACCATGTTATTGATCATGATACAGATCCATATCATAATCATAATCATAATCATAATCTGTTGATCTGTTTCTTTCTTGTTGTTCTATAAGATTTGTCCACTCTCGATGAAACGAATCTAGAAATCTTTGGCTTAAAACTATATTTTTGTTTTGTGTTCTATTAAGATAATGAAAAATATCTACTTCATTTAGTATTTTTAATAGGTTTAAGCAAGAGTCTGTTAAATCTACGAGTTCAGTTGTGTATTTGTGTTTAAATATATTTGCAATAGTATACTGATCCTTTTCTGTTAAATCTGTGTTTTTGAGGACATGCATAATCTTAGTAAGAAATTCTTCTTCTAAGTGATTTTGTAAAAATTCCATTAGTAAGTTCGTAATTTTCTTAGGTTTTATATTTGGTTTTAAAAGGAAGACATGAATCTCAGAATACTTAGCAAAGCAGGTATTATGGTATTCCAGATTAATGTTATCATTAGAAAGTTTCAATGATTTTGCAGTATAACAAATCCTCACCTTTTCACTCTAAGGTCTGCTTCCCCTAAACGGCTAATGTCTATTTGACTGACGCCTAAAAGTGGGTACTTAGTTCTTTCAAACGAGTTTACGTCTTTTGAATTTTGTTACATGCAGAATAATTTTTGCTTAATAAATAAACAGTTTATCTGGAATTAAAAGGTTAAAGATCGTACCTTGGTCGCTTCATCTTTCTTCTTTGATTCACGTCTTGAATATTTAACTCATGTTTTCGGAAGTAACCATTAAAGAATATATTTGCAGAATTTGCATACGAAAGTTTTTATTATTTCACCCTTAGAAAACTTACAAGCTTCACTCTTACACACTTCGATATGCTTTCTACATGATATGGATGCTAATATATAGTCTTAAGCATTCGGTTACACACAAATATAAACATACAGCTATCCATATAAAGTATACAGCTGTCTACAAAAAGCTTAATAATATTACATGCTACAGATAATGCTTCTCCACTCTTAATTTTTTATTCTACCATGTGGCTTTGTGGAGAATCTATTAATATGGAGTGACTTTTCACCTTGTCCACGTTAGTCCTTTGTTTGGTAGATCTAGTTAGTGTTGTTACATCATAACTTTCCACCTTGTCCACATATGTCCTTTGTTGAGTAGATCCAATTAGTGCTGTCACTTCATGTCGGAGGTTTCATTTTTTATCTCCATCTCTTTACTACTTGTAGATTCACAATTTTCTTGAAGTTTTGTTTGTAGTTTTTTGTAAATATTTATGATGTTAGGCCTGGGATGAAATATGTCAAAAGGCCTATATTCTGGGCCAAATTCTTCTATGTTCATTGATATGTATATCTTTGTTACTTGTGATTCTGCATACAGCTTGTAATTCGTTTTGTTTGTATTATCCCAATTTAGGTTTTTCCCTATTATGTAGGCACGATACCTTTCATAATGTTGTTCGTTCATTTTTGGTGTAGACTTGTCTGTGAACTCTGTATGTTCTTCCCAAATTGGAAAATCTAAATCAAAGTTTTGTGCCTTGATTTTGATTATATGTCTTGATGGATCTATTATGTCATTTCCATAATGAGGAGGGATTGTCGTAACCCCAAGATATAGTTCTGTATCAAGGATCTCTGTGAAATAATCTGTGATTGAATTGAGAGGTTATGACAAATCTGTCTGATGCCATCCATTTAGGTACAGTTCCTTGATGAATCCGTAGTTCAATAAAGTGGCATGATCCAGGGTGAATTTGTTGTGTACTAGGTATTTGTATTGTGAGAGTCTTAAGCTTATAAGAGGCATAAATGCAATTATTGTGCACCTGCAATCTGTGGAGAAGTCTTTACAATCTGTAAATTGTTTTGTACATGGAATATTTTGATTTTTTATTATTTCTCATGTAATCTTAAATCCAGGGATTTTTTGTGTAGAGATCTTTGTCAATAATGAATAGATTTCTTTGTACGTAGTTGCATTTTGCTCTTTTGTGGTCTGCAGGAAATGTATCTCTCTGTTGAAAGTCTCAGGAAAACAGATTGTCTTGTTTTTTGTTTGTATTGGAGTAATTTGATCAAGCTGGACCATTTTTCCCTTTTGTACTTCTTTGGCTGTTATTGTTGCAAATGATGTCTTGGGCCTTAGGCTTAATTCTGTAGGAGTTAAGTCTTCTTTTATATTTGCTCCTGAAGCTATAATTTGTAATTGTTTGATACTGTCTGAGACTATGTAGTCCTTTCCAAGTTGACTTTCTATAGCTTCTTTTGTTGTCTCATAATTGTAATAGCCTTTGAAATATGGTATCCCATATCTGGGGTTTTGTTCAAGTTCTTTTAGTCTTGGTATCATTTCTTCTCAAAAGATATATATTCCTGCACTTGATCCATTAAACAGGCCATATGTTGTAAATCTCTTTGGTTTTTCTTTGTTTGTGAAAATATCAACAAGAGTGTATAAGATGCTGAGTTTTCTACTGTTGTCTGCTCCTGTTGTGGATAAGTTCCATATGTTATCACATATTGACTGTTGTTCTTCAGTTAAATGGGCAATTGTGATGAATCTGTTTTGTTTGTATGTCTTCAGGAATAACCCGCTGTTTGTCATTGGTTTTGTGTGAGACATTTCTGTTTCGTCTTCCCTGTTTAAGAATTACAATCTTCAAGAATATCAATAAACAGTCTTGATAATTTATCTGGTAGTATATTTAAATTACCTTTGATATGTTCCCATATAATTTGGGCACCACAGTTTAAGACTGCATTTTTGAATTTTAACCATATATTATTTGTTATGCTTTTTTCTTTTTTGTTATTTGCATATTTTACTATGGATTCACAGTCTGTTCTGATCGTTATTTCCTTTTGTGATATTATGAAAAGCCTAAATGACTCTAAGATATATTTTATTGCTAATATTTCATAATCTAAAGAAGTCATATAACATTTTTCTTTATATGTTCCTAAAGTATATCTACAAATTTTTTCAGTGGATTTTGGATCGGTTTTATGCTTTTTACTTAGTAATATTCCTCCCCATCCTAATGAAGAATCATCAGTTTCTATAATTAAATAGTCAGTGGATAATGGTAAGGTTAATGGTTTTAGATTTTTTGCTAATTCTTTCACCTTTTGAATTTGTTTTATGTCTTCATTATTAAATTATCTTTTGCCTTTAGGGCTTGCTTTATTATATAAAGGTCCAGTGTATTTGGATAAATTTTGTATGAATGGTCTAGCATAATTTATTAATCCCAAATATGATTGTAATTGTTTTAAGTTTTCTATTTTATCTGGAAATTCTAATATTTTTCTAGATATATGTTGTTGTAATTCTATTTGTCCTTTTCCTATTTTTACTCCTAGGAAATCGATTGTATTTTTAAATAATTCAATCTTTCTTTTAGAAATTATTAGTCCATGGGTCTCAAAAAGTTTAAATACCGTATATAAATGTGAAATGTGTTCTTTTCTTGTTTTTGAAAAAAACTAGTATATCATCTATGTAAACGCATGTAAATTTGCTACAATGTCTAAATATGTTATCCATTTTTCTTTGAAATATTTGTGGAGCATTTTTTTGTCCAAATGGCATAACAAGCCATTCATAATGTCCCTCTGAACAAGTGAAGGCTGTCCAAGATATTGATTCTGGATGCATTTTTAATTGCTAAAATCCTGATTTTAAATCAAACTTGGAATACCAATAGTTATTTTGTATTTTGTTGATTAGTACATCTTTATTTGGAATGCAATATCCGTCTTCGTTTGTATTGTCATTCAATCTTGTGTAATCCATAACCATCCGACTTTGTCCTCTTTTTCTTTCAGATTCCTTTTGTACTATAAAGGCTGATGTTCTGTGCCTAGAGACCGTTTTTCTTATAATTCCTAATTCGTTTAGAATGTCTATGTGCATTTTGAATTCTTCAATCATCCAATTATCATATTTGGGTGATCTAGTTTTAATTGTAATATCTGGATTAATTATATCTAGTTTACAATAAATAGAATATTTTTCCTAATATTTTAATGGTTTTTCTCCAATGATTTTTATTTTTTCAAGTTTGCTAATAATTTGGTTTATGTCATCAGTACTTAGTAGAATTTTACTTAATTTGTTTGGGTTTATTAAATCTAGAGTAATTTCTATGCTTTCATATTCATCATATTCTATTTCTTCATTTTCTGCTTTAGTATTTGTTAGTTCGTTTTCTGTTATTAATATTTTGCATTGTCCTGGTACTAGGCAATTGCAATTTTTTTGTTTGTTATCTTTATTTCCACCACGCTTCTCTAGATTCTGATAATATTGGGATTAATGTAGTCTTTTTTGAAATTTGTAAATAATCTTTGTTAAATGAAAAAGATCCATTATCACTTAATAAAAAATCTAATCCTAAAATTAGTTTTATTCCGTCTAAGTTAAGTTCTAGAACCCATACTTGTTTTATATTATATTGTGGTGACCATTCATCACAAGTATTTATAAAACTTACATTTATGTTTTTTATTATATTTGTACATTTTTTTGTAGTTCCACCAAATTGCATACTTTGTTTTGGTTTTTCTGCTTTCGTGACATGTTTTAGAGGTATTATACTAGAACATATAGTTGAACTAGTAGCTCCTGTATCTATACATGCTAAAATTTCTATTTCAGTTCCTTTTATATTTACTTTTGTTGCAACCTTTAATTCTTTCAAATTTCCTGTATTGCATATCAAGGGAATATTGATTGGTGTATCAATATTGTTTAGATTATTATCTGTGATTAATTCATCTTCACTAGTTGTTATAGTTTTTCCTTTATCAATATTTTGTATTTTTATTTCCTCAATTTCTAAATCAAAATTATTTATTCTTTCTTTTAGGATTTTTATTCTTTCTTCGTTTATCTTATTTCTATCTGTATATATTATTTTGTTTTCTCTTGGTGGTTCTATGTTAAATTTATTTTTTGCGCAAATTTGACATATTTCCATGGTACATTCTGTACATTTATACCTCTTGTCTAATGCAGGATACCAAGGACAAAATTCACATTTTGTTTTTTGTGATAGCATTCAGGTGAATAGTGTTTGTAAATGAATAGTAATAAGGCATATGTATGCTATAGAAAATATCTAAAAAATATGACTTTATATTTAATTGGTACAATAGAAAGTTTAGTAGAAACGCTAGATATGCTGGATATACCATTACATGAAATGACTAAATCTTATTTCTTTGACGAATTAGATTTCATATACCATGGTCTATGCACAAGAAATATATATATATATATATATATATATATATATTAAATGGATTCATAGTTTAAGTGAGGTGTTGATTGGGCTTTGGACTTGCATTTGATTTGTGAAGTGATGCATCATTTTCTGTGCAGTCTTTGAAGAGAAACTTCTCACACAAGGTCACGTATCCTCATCTTCTTCCTCATTTCTCTTATGTGTAGAACATTCCTTTGTAAATCACTAGTGCTCCTCCTTTTTAGAATCCGAAACTTAAAACTAGGGGTGGATTTGGTTTGGTACTGAAAATTCATATTTAAAACCATTACCATACTGATTTTATATGGTAATAGAAAAATCGTACCATTACCAACCAAAATAATCGATAAACCAATAATTCAGTTTTGGTTGTTAATGGTTGGTAGAGGTCGGTATTTTCTTTTTACCATTTACAAGTGTGATATCACTTGTTTACAATATTAATTATTGCTGAAAGAGTAAATAATAAAAGTTATTTTTTTTTTGGTTATATGACTATTTATCAATTTTAATTTGCACAGTCATAAATATAAGTAAACTTAGTGCAAAAAGCTAAAATATTGTACATAATCATATGGTTTTAAAAAATACACAATAAGCATTGCATTCAATTTGATAAAAATAATAGCATTTGGATAGATTTTCAATTAAATCATTACACTGTAAATGTGATGTTATATAATAGAAGTAATACACACACACACATACATACATACATACATATATTGAAAATTATATATATATATATTCACATATATATACACACACACACATACATATGTATGTTTATGTGTATGAAGATATGCGGTAGGTATGGTAATTACCATGTTTTGTAGTTCACTACCATTACCGTACCACATAATTTCCTGCGGTTCAGCAACCATTGGCCAACGCCATCTCTGATCTTATATTTTTCCATAAGGATAAACTTTAGTGTAAAATATTTTTTTGTTAAATATTTCATGTCGTCGACCATCATTGACCAACGCCATCTCTGATCGACTCCTATCCCCTCCAGCACCTTGCCCCCACCAGAAACCCTAATAACCCCTATTTATGTTACCAGAAACCCTAACCCTAGCCTATTTCCTTAAAAACCTAATCCTTCCTATACATAGGTCGTACTCTAGACATCACCTTTAACCTTCTATGCCCTTTGACCACCGCCTGAAACCTCGGACCCCACTGCAACACCTATCCCCTCAGGCTGAGCCTAATCCTAACAGCCCTAACCCTAATACAAAATTAAATCCATGTTTGATTTTATATTCTTTCTACAATTTTGACTCTTCTTGCCGCGGTCATAACTTCCTTTTAGAAATGCCAAAGTTACTTTTACTTCTTTTTTTCTTCAGATTTGGTGTAGTTGAGTTGGCTATGTTTTTCATTAACCATTTTTTTGTTATAAATCAAAAATAAGAACACAAGAAATAAGAGTGGGAAGGTATTTTTATTCATTCAGATGTATTTACACCACAAATGAGTTTTTTATTTATAGACTCCACATTTCCTGTAAATTACAATAATGTCCCTCGCATTAAGTGTATCCACCCTTAATATTCTAATATATTACAACACTTTCCCTCGAATATACGTATGCAAAAATAATAAGATGAATTGGCTCATTAAAAATCTTTTTATGAAAAATCCTATGGGAAAAATCACAAGGAAAAGAGTACAATTTCATTTCATTTGTAGGTAACATGTTTACAATGTTACAAGAAGGGTTGATACTTCTGGATCAAGATAATGTCTCATTAAAAACCATACTAATAAAAACCTAATGGAAAAAATATTAGTGAAGAAAAAGAGTACATTATAACATAATTTCATATGCTCCTCCTGATTCATAACGCATTATTCAATTAGTTTGGTGATGCAGATAACGCATACCAATTATATAAACCATCTTCTGAAATGTTAATTTTGGAAGTGCCTTTATGAATAGATCTGCTGGATTTTTTTGAGACTGAATGTGCTTCACATCTATCTTATTGTCTTTTTGTAGTTCGTGTGTGAAGAATAATTTAAGGGAAATGTGTTTCATCCTATCACCCTTGATATAACCTGCTTGAATATGAGCTATGCATGTTGCATTGTCTTCACGAATAATGGTTGATCCTTCTGTAGTTGAGGGAAGTTGACACGTACTTCGAATATGTTCAATCAATGATCTTACCCAAATACATTCTCGACTTGCTTCATGTAGTGCTTGTATTTCAGAATAATTGTATAATTCTGCTACTAATGTTTGCTTTGTAGATCGCCATGAAATAACCGCATTACTGTTAGTAAACACATACCCAGTGTGTGATCTTGCTTTTTATGGATCGAAAAGGTAACCTGCATCATTATAGTCAAGTAGAAACGGATTATCGCATATGTTAGAATAAAGTAAGTCTAAATCTGTCGTTCCACGAAGATATCTCATGATATGTTTTATATTATTCCAACATTTTTTAGTTGGTGTTGAACTGTATCTTGCTAGAAGATTGACTGAGAATGCAATATCTGGTCTCGTGCATTGGGCCAAATATAACAATGCACCAATGACACTGAGATATGATACTTCTGGATCAAGCATATTTTCATCATCTTCTTTTGGGTGGTAATGGCCCTGATTAATATCCAGTGATCCGATAGCCATAGGCGTACTAAGTGGTATGCTTTATCCATTTGAAAATGTTTCATGATTTTCTCAATGTAATTTAACTGATGGATTAGTATGCATTTCGTACTATGCTCAATCTCCAGACCAAGATAATATTTAGTTTTGCCAAGATCTTTTATTTCAAATTTTTGTTTCAAATAATCTATTTTTCCATCAATCTCTTTTAGAGTCACAATCAAATTTACATCATCAACATATACCGCTAAAATAGCAAACCCCTTTATCGATTTCTATAAAGGTACATGGACAAATGATATTGTTTTTATACTCGACTTGTAACGACCCGGATTTTTGGTTGATTTATTTTAAACAATTAATATTGTTTTAAATGTTGAGTTGATAATATAAATGAATTTTTATATGGAATTAATCGATTACGATTTAATTTCAAGTGTATTAAATTATCGTAATACTAAAAATAAATAATAATTGAATTCGAAAATAAAACTAAATCGAAATGATTCAGATGATCAATATAAATGATAATAATAATTTATTATCAAGGAAATTAATTGGTTTGAATTTAAATTATATTATATCAATTTAATATGGTTATTTTATATATACGTTCGAACTAAAATTCAGAATCAATTCCATTGAGTTCAGAATAGAATTATAATGTTGGAATGTCGGTCGTTATGTTAAAATAGGGGTTCGTGATTTTAAGTTATGAACCCCTTGATTATAAAATTATTGGATAAGCCTGAAATCAAATCGATATCCATTTAAATAAAATAAAAATCACTTTATTTCAAATCAAATTAAATCCAAACTCAAATCGAATTAAATGAAATGTACTTAACCTATCAGGCTATCACCTATGATGTACCGTACGCATACTAATTTACTTGATGTCCAAGCTGTTATTACTCTATGAAATCGCGACCCCTCCTTATTTCTTCTCATTTCGTTGTTCTGCAAACATCTAATTCGATCGAAAGCTTTAAATTTAAAAATGGCCGCTGCTCTTATCTTGCTTACAACCAGAAAATCAAAGCTTTTTCCCCTTCTTTTAAGAAACCATGCCTTTCCCCTCTCTGTTTCAATTCGAAGCCTTCTTTTTTCCTTTCAGATCCAAAACCTCTCCTTAAAAAAAAGAATGGAAATCGGAAATCCTGAAATCGAAAGCTGCGTTTTCCCCAAAGCTCAAAGATGGACAGGAGCACTCACGTGAGGGGTGTGATGGGTTTATCGTGGGTCTTGGATTGAAACCGAAGTTCTACAGTGTGTATTTGAGGTGTCGGCGTTGGAGTGTTTAGAGTATTCGAAGTGGAGGCTATGGATTGAGGCTCGAATTCTTGCTGGAGCCTGCATTGTTGATTTCTTATTGGAATTACTGTCGCTGGTTATGTGTGTGATGGACAGTGGTGCAATATGTGTAGGGATGTCGAGGTCTGTAAGGGTCTAGCGAATGAAAATCAAGAGGATAGGTCATGCAAGGAGGAGATAGGCGGAAGGCAAGCTGATGGGGTTTGGCGCAGTGTAGATCTCGTAGGGTTCGATGATGGGAGTTGTCGCACGTTTGTGTGTGCTTGTATATTGACTTGGGATGGTAGGTTAGAATGCTGTAAATAGAGCTGAAGTAGGCTCGAACATTTCGGTAGGGAAGAATATTAGTGGCCAAATTTCTGATTAAGTAAGGTACTTAATTTTAAGTGAAATTAGTCGTACTAATTTTAATTTAAAAATGGAAATTATAAATTGTGTAGTTCATTTATACTAGATCCAAAACGAGCTGCGTTGCGATTTTAGAAGGATTATTTGCATTCTGGGATTGAATGGAACAAGAATGGAGCCTGTTGGTATTTTGATTAAATTAAACACTTGTTTAATTTAATCAGAAACCAATGGTTATTTCATAAACCATCGATTAAAAATCAGGTGAGTAAACTCACTCTCTGGATTCATTATAATTTATTGAAATGAATATTTATTTAATATAATGTTATATGCTGTTTGTTGGTTGTTTGGATGCATTTAAATATTTTTGCGGCTATTATATATGAGATAGGATCAAGAGCACCCCAAATAGTGTAGCACCCCTTTATCCCTCCTAATTTCCACCACACAATCCCCTTTCTCTCTCCTCCCACTAACTCTCTCCCCCCACTATCTTATTTAATAATAAATGAGTGTCTCTCATTAAGGGGCTTTAGGGGTGCTACAAATTTGGGGTGCCATGGAACCCTCCTCATTATATATTAGTTATATTTAGGCTTGGTGGTTATGGTTATATATATATATATATATATATATCTTATTTAATAATAAATGAGTGGCTCTCATTAAGGGGCTTTAAGGGTTCTACAAATTTGGGGAGCCATGGAACCCTCCTCATTATATATTAGTTATATTTAGGCTTGGTGGTTATGATTATATATATATATATAGCAAGATGGGTTTATTTATGTTGGCTAACATCTGTGGATGCAGGAAAACAGGTTGGAAGGATCTAACTGGATTCCTCAAAATTTATTATTGTTTGTTTTCATAAATATTATCATATATGATGTGTTAGAAAACTTATGATTGATAATTGGGTGTTTTGAATGTTTGAGTATCACTGGCCCTAAATATTGATATATAAAAATATCATGAAAAGGAATTTTGAGATTTAAAAGAAAAATCTATTTTCCAAAATAGAATTTGAATTTCGAATGGGCTAGGAATCATTAACTTGTTTGGAATAATAAAAATAAGCAGTGCATTTATAAACGATGTTTATAAATGGAATAAATTAGATAATTTGAGAATTTAGATTCAAGTGTGAATTTTAAAAAGGGAATTGGGAATCGTTTCGAAAAGTAAACGATGAAAATTTATTTCGATGTTCAGAATGTAAATAGGATAGGAATAAATCCATACAGATTTATGATTAGAACTCGATAATGTCAACTTTATAAAATAAACGATTTTCAGAAAGGATATTGGAATTGTATTAGATAGAAACTGAAATTAAATATGAAAATAGACTCGATAATAATGTGTGTATATATATATAAGTTATAATAATAAAATATTCCAAAATAAGATTTGGGTTTTTAATAGATTTTGAAATGGAACTTGTTTTAATGTATAAAACAATGAAGTAAATTTATAAATGAATGTTTATAAATAAAGTGAGATAATTATCATGGGAAAATATGGAAATATAAATTCAAGTATGAATTTAAAAGTGAATTGGAAATCGTTTTGAAAAAGAAACGGTAGATTTTATTCCGGAATTCGAAATATAAACTGAATAGTTAAATCCAAGTAAGTTAAAATTGGAATTCGATTTCATCGAATTTTATAAAATAATTTATTCCTAGAGGATTTGGAATTTTAAATAGAAGATTGAGCTATAAATAATAAATTCATAACTGAATTATGAAATAATCGACGATTAGGGATAATCGGAAATATTAAGTTGGATTTGGAAAACTGGATTAATTTATATTTAAAAATATATTAGAATGGAGTTAAAATTTATTAATAAATGAAGTTTAAACGTTTATATTTAAATTTGATTTAAACGCCTCGATGCAGCGCAGTTGTTCGTAATTTGACGTTTTGAACTTCAATTGAGTATATAGAACTCAATTTAGGTAGGAATTCTTTGAAACAAGAATCGTCATGACCGATTGAATAATAGTTTTCTAATGGAAGAGGAAAATCTGGATTTCTTCTTATAGTTTTTGAGTTATGTCAAAATCAAATTTCTAGAAAAACAGCGTCATAATCGTTTAAAAACCATAATGGTTTATTTAAATAAAATAAAAGATTTTAAGAAAATAAAAATTAGATTTCCATTAGAAAAACCCAGACTTGAGTTATAAAATAATTATGAACTCAAAAGGAGTAAATGGATTTATATTTGGAACAAAAATCATATTTTTAATTATTGAATAAAATTAACTAATTTGAAGAATAATTAGTTAATGGAATTTAGAATTGAAATTGGGCTTTGGATAAGTGTATTGAATTTGTGAATTCATATTCGAAATCGAATATGAAACTTGAATTGAAAATGGAATTCGATTGGTTTATAAGAAAATTAAATTGTATATGAACGTGATATGTTCAAACAAAAAAATGAAATGGTCAAATGAGATAATTAAAGTACGAATTGAATGGGATAAAATAAAATGATTGGATTGAGTTGGAATAAATTGGGAATGGACGTATATACGTGGAATAAGTATGGAATGAAGAGAATGAAGATTATAATTCAAGTGCCCAACAAAAAAGTACACGTTTAAATTCCATATGAAATTTTATGAGCCTGTTGGGCAAGCCGCTTGGCTTTTTGATTTTCTTTTTGAATGGAAAGGGACTGGAGAGGCGAGTTGAGATTTGAGCTATTGATTCGTACAAAAAGGAGATGCTTGCGAAATTTTCCGAAAATTAAAGAAATTAGAATATTTCTAAGGAAAATTGATAATTAGAATATATATATATATATAATTCGATAAGGAAACGAACTTAAAATAGAATATTATAAACAGAAAGGAAATCTATAAATTAAATCGGATAAAATTAGAAAGAGAAACGTATACACATTTAAAAAAATGAATAATTGGTTTTTGTGGTGTTGATTATTCGAGGTAAGTGGTCTTGTCTGTTTTGAAGTTATGGATGTTTTCAGTAAAGGTTTGAGAGGTAATTATACCCCATCTTGATTGATTCCATTATTAACCGATAAATAGGAAGATTCAGTCTCGAAGATCAATGTTTAAAGATATTTAGTTGAATACAATATTTTGGGCTGTTGTAACGATGTTTTACATCGCATTCGTTTTAACCTAAGTAAGTGGAATTTTGGAAATATAAAAATAAATATTTCCTAAGTAAAGAAATGAATGGTTGTGAAAGGGAGAAGTAACTGGAAATGAATACCAATCATAAATAGAAATATTTTCTAAGCATAGAAAAAAAAAGGTGATATGTGAAAAATGTTTTTTCCAATAGCGTGAGAGGCCAAGATGTTAATTGAAACTATTGGGTTAACAAATATTGGTAAGGAAATGGAGAAGTGATTTAATTAATGAAATATTAATTGAGGGGCCTAGTGATTGTTTGATGCTTTGGATGGATGTTTGTTTTTCTTCAATGGTTACATAACCGACTACCGAAGTATTGGCCAATATCGTTGTCAATATGGAGAGACCGGTTGGATTATTACCCGAGAGCCACTCTGTATTGGCAGTAGCGTTGCAGATCAGATTATATGAACACAAATCGAAGGCGAAGTAAAGTGCAAGGGCTTTTTCTGTTAATACTAGGTAGAAATTTCCTAAGATGGATTAATGGAAATTATACCTTTGATTTTGTTAAGTCTCAGAACGAATATGTATGGATGAAGGTCTGACAGAGTATTTCCAATGATCGCATATGTTGGTCTGTACAAATATACATCTGGTGGCGGAGAACTTATTCTCTTAGCATAATATACAGAATATCTTTGTGCAAATCAATTAGTGATTAACGAATCTGACAATGTGGTATTCAAAGTGATTGTGCTATCAATGAAAGGTAAGTAATCGTAACCTCAAGCCTCGCAACCAGGAAATGGTATAAAATCAGGTAGGTCGCATGACTAAGTGGGTCGCACCCAATTAGGGTGTATTGTTACCTGATCTAGAGAAAATCCTTTTGCTCCTTTATTTTATCGCTGTTGTTGCTTCGAAACGGTTGCTGATCCCAACCATTGGTGAAAATACATTAGGTACTCTCAAAGCGAAGTGAGGGGCGGTCATGTTTAGCCTGCGTTGCAAGATGTTCTTGTTGAACCCAGTGTATTCCTCTCTAGAGATACACTGTCGGAAGGTGGTCCCATGCCTTGCTAGTTGGAATCCACTCTCCAACAAAAGCCCACGGTTTCAATTGTATACTATGTATGTAAAGCGTGAGATGCAAGCGTTCTGCTGGATTGTTATTTACCTATTTTAGACACTATTATAATATCAAATAAGTATTAGTTTTAAATAATGTTTTGGGTTATCGTAACATAAAAACCATACGTGTTCATGTGTGGATCGGTCTTACGATTATCTTTTCTTTCGAAAAGGATTTTTGAAAGTTAAACCAATGATTGAAGTTTACTCAGACCAGTCCCATGATTGACCCAGAATTTATTTTGTTTTACTTTTGGGTGCATAAATTTGTACGGACGGTCAAGTAGTTCAGGTGTTTTCAGATATCCATGGAGGAGCTTGGAGTAGGAGGCTTCAATATTAGATATATAGAGAGTTTATTCCGCTGTGTTGTGTATGTGATGAATAAATGTTGTACTCTGATGATGATATGTATACACAGTTAAAATTTTGTATTCCAAAAAGCTGTTATATATATATATTAGTTTATTCCGCTGCGATGTGAGATTTTGTGTTGTTATTTTTGTTCTTCTTCTATCTATTTCTTCTATTCTATTTTTCTTTCTTTCTATTTCTGATCCTCTAACTTCTTTCTATTAATGATTCGATAATTTCTGTTGTTTGGTTAGTCGATATGGTATTTGTATCGATAATCAAAATCGGGAAAATGACGGTTCGTTACACAACTTTTATCAAATATTCACTAAGATGGTTATATCACATTCTTCTGGATTGTTTCAAACCATATAGCAATCGCTTCAATTTTAATGAGTACATCGACCTTGATTTTGCTTCAGGCAACTTATATCCATCTGAGATTTTCATGCAAATATCGGTATCCAATTCACCGTACAGATAAGTTGTCACAACATCAGTTAATCTTATATCAAGCTTCTCAGAAACTACAAAGCTTATCAAATATCGAAATGTCATGACACCCATAACATGAGAGTATGTTTCTTTAATTCAAAACCCGGTCTTTGCAGGAAACCTTGTGCAACAAGTCGTGCCTTGTATCTTACAACTTCATTCCTATCATTTCATTTTCTAGCGAATACCCATTTATATCCAACTGGTTTAACATCTCCTAGTATTTTCTCTATTGGTCCAAACACACACCATGTTTTTAAGGTAAATCTAGCTCAACATGAATAACATCTTTCCATTTTGGCCAATTTTTCTTTCTTTTCGATATTCATTTATGTTGGTCGGCTCATTATTGTTATTCTCATTACAGTCATGACTTTCGGTTATTTCAGTAGCTATTGCGAATGGGAATACATCATCAATTATTATTTTACTTTGCTCTCACATTTCTTCATAATTTGTATAAATTATTGAGATCTTATTATTATTATGTACCATTTATTTGTGGAAGTTTCTATTATTTCTTATGGGATATAGTTCCTTCACCAATTTTTGGAGAATTGGGATTTTCATTTGATTTATCCTTTGGATCATGTATAACCTCTTCGGGAGGTTTGTTTATTAATAATTTTTTGTTAGACTTTCCTTTTTTAGGCGCCAAGTCTTTCTAACCTATCCGTATTAAATGTTGTTGTCTAGCTTTAGATTCATATTCTGCTATTGGTCCTTCGAGAATTAAATTCTAGCTAGTGCATTTACTGCAACAATGTGAAATTTAGTTATTTTTGCAGCATCATTAAATGCATCTGGCATTTGATTTGCAATATTCTGAATGTGCAAAATTCTTTGTACCTTATAGTTGCATTGTTTGGTACGTGGATCCAAATAAAACGTAGATAGATTATTCAATGATATTTTGATATT
>JASFAX010004018.1:0-40691 GCA_030737875.1 Allium sativum | reverse complement strand
AAAGAACCTAATCAAGAAGTCTACGAAGGATGCAGTATTTGGTTTAAATGAATTTTTGAATATAGTAAGGATTTTATAACAATCTGATTATATTAAAATACACTCTCTTAAGAAAGATTCTACTTATTATAAGGTAACTACTTATGGTAGAAAATTTTCAAATCATTGTTTTGGGTTATGGGATTTGTTTTTGAAGAGGGAAGAGAGAAAGGAAGAAGAGAGTAAAGGGACTTTCCCACATCATGAAATGGACAAGGATTGTCTCCATATATACAAAAGCTTAGTGTATTATATCAAAACAAATAAGAGAATGGAGAGACAAGGCAATAACATGTACATGGCATGCATATTAAATATTTAATGGTCAAAAGATGGGCCATGGGCCTTGGGGATCTTGGGTTTCGTGATCAGTTGGGCTGCGAATGCTACTAAGCTTGGTGCGCTAACGAACCATTGTATTACTTGATTAGGCGCGTAGACTTGTGACATTTCAAAACGTTACAAAATGGCGCTGCAGTTCAAATGAAGGGATGCAAGGCATGACCGTTACAAAACGGTCGCGACGGTTGGCTGAAAGGGTGCCTCTTCGGTGCTATAAATTCCAACGCTCAGAACTGTTGCAAATTACTCTGAAATCTTGTATCTTCTTCTTCCTTCTAAATTCTGCAACGTCATTAAACTGTTGCAAATCAGTTCTGTCCATAACACTTCTGAAGTGTTTCCATTCTGAAAGCGTCGCAGAATTATTGTACTCTTCTTCTTCTTCATTTCCATTGTCTATATAGCATCATCGGAAAAATAAAAAATTGGAGTGTTCATGATCGGATCAAAGCCATACAAACTTTGAATCTGATTTCACTGTTCCAAGGCTTTATTAAATCCTGAAAGTCAATAGTTCGATAATCCTTTTGTACCGGTGGATTGAACTATTGTCAGAAAGAATTTGCTCCGCAAATCCTTAAAGTCTGAAGTACGACATTCATTCTCCTCCAAAAGTGTCTCAAAGCACAAAATCCCCAACAAATTTTTAGACAATATCTTCAATCATGGAAGGTTTGAGCGCATTGCAAGTTATGAATCAGCATTTGATGAAATTGGAGTATTTTGATGGCATAAATTTCACTCGTTAGCAAGAGACAATGAAGTTCTTTCTGATCACTGCGAAATTGTTCCACATCTTGGAAGACGGATTGCATATCCTAGGCAAGTAATAAACAATTTCTTATTTATAGTTTTATGGATTTCAAAATGGTCCTTGGACAAGTGAGTGAAATCTTACTGTTGCTGAATCAACTTAAAGATGCCGGTATTGATCTCCCTTAATCTTTTGTTGTTGGAGTTATTATTTCAAGACTCCCGAGTTCTTGGACTAATTATAAGAAAAAAAATGAAACATGCAGGAACGGGTTATAATTTAGATAGTTTACAGCATCATCTTCGTATTGAAGAGGATTCTCGTAAACACGAACTAGATGATAATCTGCAAATTGAGTCTCAGTCTAAGGCAAACAATGTTGAAATTACTGGTAAATTAAAGCCTAAAAATGAGACACAATTTTAAAAGTAAAATTCGAAGAACAATAAAAGAAAGGTGTTTGTTACTGTTGTAACAAACCCGACCACTATGCCCGAGATTGTCGTCTTCGGAAGGAAACAACAAAAAACGAATGTGGTCGAAGAAAAGCTTGTGGCTGTCGTACAAGAGGTGAACTCCGTTAGTGGCATTAATAATGATTGGTGGCTCGATACTGGAGCAACCATTCATGTTTGCAAAGACCGTAATCTGTTCAAGACTTACGAAGTGAATAATGGAGAATCCAGCGAAGTTACCGGTGCAAACAAAGTTGTAAGGAAAGTTATGGGAAAAGGCACAATTGAACTTACATTCACCTCTGGACAGGGATATTCTTGTAACGGCATGATTAAGTTGAATCTAATGAAGAAATCTTCTGCTTATATTGTTGATTATGTTAATTTGTGGCATGGTAGATTAGGACATGTTAATTATAAGTCTCTTAGAAACATGCATAAATTAGGATTAATTTCTGATTGTGATTTCGATTCCATCACTAAATGTGAAATTTGTGTTCAAGAAAAAATCACCGGAAATCCTTTAAATCTGTTGAAAGGAAAACCTGTTTGCTTGATTTAGTATATAGTGATGTGGGTGACTTAAAAAGTCATATCACCTATGGTGGTAATCAATACTGTATAACATTTATTGATGATTATACTAGATATGCATATGTATATCTAATGAAATCAAAAGATGAGGCCTTTGATAAATTCAAAATTCACAAAGCAGAAGTCAAAACACAATTAGGAGTTAAAATTAAAGTGTTACATTCAGATCATTGTGGTGAATATTTTTCAAATGAGTTCACTTTGTTTTGTAAACAAAATGGTATAACTCACCAATGTACCACTCCATATACACCACTATAAAATGGTGTTGCTGAGAGGAAAAATAGAACTTTAGTAGAAATGGTTAATGCCATGCTCATTTGTTCTAATTTACCTCATAACCTATGAGGTGATGCTATGTTATCTACATGTTATATTTTAAATAGGGTAACACTTAAAAAGAATAATATTTCCCCTTATGAAATATGGTTTAATAGAAAACCAAACCTTACTAGACTTAAAGTTTGGGGTTGCTTAGCGTATGTTAGAAAACCTGACCCTAAACGACAAAAGTTAGGAAATAGGGCATTTAAGTGTGTTTTCATAAGATATTCTCTTAATAGTATAACTTATAGGTTCCTTATTCTTGGCACCTTAGAAGTTATAGAACCTATAGATGTAGAATTCTTTGAAAATCAAACTATTGAGAATCCATTGAGATCATCTAATATCAATAACGATGATTATGCTCCTGCTCAGAACAGCAAGGAAGTGTCAGTACCAGATAATAGTACTGAACACAGAAGAAGTAAAAGAGCGAGAATAGAGAAGGACCATGGTTGTGACTTCATAAAATATCTCATAGAAGGCAATCTCGTCCTTAATGTGACAAGATATGTAATGAACGTCGATGATGATCCCAAAACTTATTTTGAAGCTATGAGTTCTAGAGATTCTAATTTCTGGAAAGAAGCTATCAATGATGAAATGAATCCCATAATATTAAACCAAACTTCGGTTTTATCTTATTTAACTTCTGGTGCTAAACCAATAGGATGTAAATGGATATTCAAGAAAAAGTTGAATACAAATTGATCCATTGATAAGTTTAAAGCTAGACTAGTTGCTAAGGGATATAAACAAATACAAGGAGTAGATTATTTTGATACATATGCTCCAGTTGCTTGCATATCTTCCATACGCTGCTTAATAGCACTTGCATCAATTCATAACCTGGTCAATCATCAAATGGATGTAAAGACAACTTTTCTAAATGGAGATTTAGAAGAAGAGATATACATGGAATAACCTGAAGGTTTTATAACCCCAGGCCAAGAAAAGAAAGTTTGTAAATTAGTCAAATCTCTTTATGGCCTGAAGCAAGCTCCCATCCAATGGCATGAGAAGTTTGATAAAGTTGCACTGTCATTTGGATTCATTGTTAATGATGCAGATAAATGTATTTATAGCAAATCGGATAACAATGGTTATGTTATAATATGTTTATACGTTGATGACATGCTAATATTTGGTTCTAATATATCCTGTGTGAATGAAACTAAAAAGTTTCTATCTTCTAAATTTTATTTGAAAGATCTAGGAGAGGCTGATGTAATTTTAGGAATTAAAATCATTAGGAAAGCGGGGAGTTATTACTAACCCAGTCTCATTACATTGAGAAGTTCCTAAAGAAGTATGGTCATTATGATGACAAACCAACACCAACTCCTTTAGATCCAAGTACTAAGTTAGAAAAGAACACTGGACGTACCATTTCTCAACTTGAGTATTCTAGTGTTATTGGGAGTCTTATGTATGCTATGCATTGCACTAGACCCGACATCGTACATGCTATAAGTGTATTGTGTAGATTTACGAGTAACCCTAGTTTCGAACACTGGAAAGCCATTTCCAGAGTTTTAGCTTATGTGAAAGAAACCATTAACTATGGTTTATCTTACAAAGGATATCCTGTTGTAATAGAAGGATATAGTGATGCAACCTGGAACAATGTAGAATCCAAACCCAAGTCTACGACTAGATGGATATTCACATTAGGAGGCGCTGTTGAATCTTGGGCTTCCAAGAAGCAGACCTGTATATTTGATTCAACCATGTTGTCATAATTAATTGCATTAGCAGATGCATTTGGAAGTGGAATGGCTTAAAAATTTGTTAATGGAAATCCCACTGTGGAAGAAGCCATCTCCAGCAGTCTTGATTAACTGTGATAATCAAGCAACAACATATAATGTCTCTAATAAGACATATAATGGGAAATCTAGACATGTGAGTCTAAGACATCAAATGGTAAGACAGTTACTCAAAAGTGGAGTTATAACTGTTGATTGCATAGAAACAAAGAAAAACTCGGTTGACCCACTTACTAAAGGACTTCCAAAGGCTATGGTTTCTATAAAGTCAAAGAAATGGGACTAAGGTCTATGAATGAAGATTGATCATCCTTAACACAAACCCAACTTGTGTCTTGAAAAGGATAGACAAAGTTCAATGAGTACCAACAAGTTAAGAGTACGATTATGGAACATTAAATCAATTATCCCATAATGCATAGTGTTGTATTTTGCATAAACAAAGGATGAATGCATATCCTTAATAAGTTTAGAAACCTTAAAAGGTGTCTCGTAGAAACACCTTAAGAGACTTACCTGTATGAGTATGGAAATCAGGTCGTTTCCTAAGAAAGTAAGACCACTTTCTAAAGTAGATTCATGAACCAGGATTAAAGCACATGGCCATTAACGTGCTGAGCAATACATAACACTCTAATGAGGAATACAACATGTGTGATTGTTCCGGTTTTATCATAAAGGGATTCTTGGTTTTCACTATAGAAGCTTGATAGAGCTTTGAACGATTTACACTAAGTAAAGGTTCAAATCCAAAAGATACCTTTTATTTATGTGTTGTTTCCACGATGATGCAAAACCTGATCTTAGAACTACATAGGCTTGATCCCACTGGGGTATGTAGGAAGTCACACTAGTGATTCAGCCGTCCACATTATTTATTTTCTTTATTTTTGAAAATTGGGGGAAATTGTTAGAAAATTTTCAAATCATCGTTTTGGGTTATGGGGTTTGTTTTTTGAAGAGGGAAGAGAGAAAGGAAGAAGTGAGTAAAAGGACTTGTCCCACATCATGAAATGGACAAGGACTTGTCTCCATACATACAAAAGCTTAGTGTATTATATCAAAACAAATAAGAGAATGGAGAGACAAGGAAATAGCATGTATATGGCATGCATACTAAATATTTAATGGTCAAAAGATGGGCCTTGGGGCTTTTAGGGTCTCGTGATCAGTTGGGTCGCGAATGCTACTGGGCTTGGTGCGCTAACAGACCGTTGTATTTTTTAATTAGGCGCGAAGACTTATGACACTTTAAAACATTACAAAATGGCGTTGCAGTTCAAACGAAGGGATGCAACGCTATGAAAAGGCATGACCATTGCAAAATGGTCGCGACGGTTGGTTGAAAGGGTGCCTCTTCGGCGCTATAAATTACAATGCCCAGAACTGTTGCAAATTACTCCGAAATCTTGTATCTTCTTCTTCCTTCTGAATTCTGCAACGCCATTAAACTGTTGCAAAACTGTTTTGTCCGTTACACTTCTGAAGTCTTTCCATTCTGAAAGCGTTGCAGAATTATTGTAGTCTTCTTCCTCTTCATTTCTATTGTCTATATTGCATCATCAGAAACATAAAAAATTAGAGTGTTCTTAATCAGATTAAAGACGTATAAACTTTGAATCTGATTTCGTTGTTCCAAGGCTTTATTGAATCCTGAAAGTCAGTAGTTCGATAATCCGTTTGTACCTGGTGGATTGAACTAATGTTTGAAAGAATTTGCTCCGCAAATCCTTAAAGTCTGAAGTACGACATTCATTCTCCTCCAAAATCATCTCAAACCACAAAATCCTCAATAACTTATCCTATCTGTAATGAGTTTACCTAACAAGGTTTGGTGTTTGATGCTTAACTTGGCTCTGAAACATACTGTAACAATGCGCCATTTTAAAAATATATATTGCTGAAAATGATAGATAATCAGTTGGGTATAAAAGAATCATAAACTAATAAATAAATAAATAGAACTTAGGGTCACATCAGAAATAAATATTACATAAGTATTCATGAAGTTACTAAATAAAGTTTTCAGTTTATCTCTGAAATCAAATAACTAAGAATAAAGCTTTGCCAAAAACATAGGCTCGGAATAAAATAAGTAGGAATGAAATAAATCTATTTCACTCCATAACTAACTAAACCTGAACTGATGAAACAACAAGATAAAGATAGGTTCGTCTACAACACTTACTCTCCAGAACAAGCACTTCCAAACTGCAATACTAAGGCTGACTCGAGCATAATGAAAAACACAACATTCGAGTTAAACCAACATCCTCACATAAATCAACAAAACCATTACAAAGTAACTTATGTTACTAGTGCTTCATCTCCTAAGGCTCTGTTAAACTAACTACATTTAATTAAGTACCAATAATAGATAATATCTATCAGTAAAATAAATATTAAAATAACTTCAAGGCGTTACCCATATTCATCGTTAACACATTTTATAAGTGTGTAGTCTACGTAGGTACCGTAAAACCTTCGTAAACTGATAGTTATTAAAGGGTCCCCTATAGATACACTACAAACCAAAATCGCAGTGGGCTTGTCGTAATCCATACCAGCCTACAACATTCATCAATCCAAATCCAAAGTGTGCACCTAAATTCACGATAGTGACATGAAGGAGAGATGTGGCTACATGTAGCTAACCATATTGATTGAATGTAAGCCCATGTTTTAGAAATTTTAATTTCTCACAAGTTTTTGTCCATCCATTATCGTTCACTATATTCCAATAATAGTTCACTAATTCGACCATTGTATTCTAGATAACATCTACCATATATACATTTACCAAATGGTTCTTGGATTGACAAAGGGCATGCCAATATCCGACATCGATCTCTTTAACAACTGATTGGTTGTTTTACATGAAATTTGGTCATTACATTTCAGAACATTTCGTATTTGAGTTTACTTGAAATTATCAGTTTTCGAGTTCCAATATGCCTAATTTTCCTATTTCGATGATTTCATTTAGAAAAAATATTTCGATTCAAAATTTGGTTTCCGTTTGAGATATCGAGTGAACAAAAAATTCAATTTAATTCAAATTATAGCTTATATTCCAAAATAATGGATTTCAACTTAAGTTCAAGTTCCAATTCCAAATTTTAAATCAAGTTATATTATACTTCGATTAAATTCAATATAAAACCAAGCTTTACAAAATCTAAGGTAATGAAATCAAGCTAAATTCAAAATCATTAACCAAATTAATAAACCTTGGTTTAACGTTATCGAGTACAAAATTTCAAATTTCCTATTTCAACTAATACAGTTTTCAACTGCAAACCATTTAAAGATCAATTACCATATACTTATTTTCTTTTTCTAATGGATCCTTCATGGCATCCTCTCTCTGAGATATCCCATGATTTCTGTTCCTTCTCTTCTCAACTGCTTACTGCTTCTGATTTCACGTATGCTCCTACTGCTTGCTCTTCTCATCTAAGATAACGCTTACACGACATACTTCTTAAGGGTTTTCCCCCTTTTTTAGGCGATTAAGGTTTCTCCATGATGGTCGTTGTTGTCGATTTCGATTCTATGAGTCCTTCCTTGGTCCTCGCCCCGATCTAGGGTTGTTTTGGTTGTGCTCTCTTCGTTGTGTTTTAGGCCTATTTCCATATTTGAGGATGGTGCCTCATCTGTTGTGATTATAATGGAGTCGTTGCAGTCCATTATGGCTCTTAGTCGACATCGTTTCTTAGTGATCTCTAGTTCATTTTCGAATAGGCTCCTCGCTTATGCAGTTAAAGCCCTGCCAAAACCCTTCAATATCCCTGTTATAGCCCATAGTGCTCTTCAACCGCTACGCTATTTTAATTTAGCACTGATGAATAGTAAAACTGCTTCTAGCCCCGCTATTTTCCACTGCACCCACTAAATCAAGGATTTTTAGTGTTTGCTTTAGCAATATTAATACATAAAGCTTGATTTGACTAGTTCTCTTATCAAAAAATTCAGTAAAGTTGGCGTAAAGGGCTAAATTTAAGGCATGAGTGCCTAATATATTGTAACAATCAATTAAACTCATCAAATTTAGCATGCATAACTACGGTATTCTGTGATTTTTTTATATAAGATTACTTAATGTTAGTTTCTTGTACACATATATGTGAGAAAGATGATTAATTAATTTTCAAATATTTGGTTTTACATGTATTGAACCTTTTTGCGCCTCTGCTATATCCCAGCTATTTCCCGACTTTATCCCCGCTACACCTTTTTGTACCTCCACCACTATATAACCGCTAAGCGCTTTAACTGCATAGCTCTGCGCTACACTGGTTGTCTTGCGACACCAGAGTTATTTCCAATTCGAAAAGGTTGTGTTTCATGTCCTCCCTCTACAGGTGGGTTTGGTGTTTCTTCTGTGGTTAGGTCGGGCAGTTGGGATTTAACCCCCCATTTGTGCCGGCTTGGCTTTTGTTGGTCGATGTGGTCACGCTGTTGTGGCTCCCGTGATGGGGATTTTGGTTAGGTTTGTTTGCTATGGTGTTGCCATCTTAGATGGTCTGGGCGAGTCTGACATTGATTCGAACGTTGGCAACAGGGAAGTGATGACCCCAAAACAACGTTCGTCAACGAGTCAATTTTTCCAAAAGGCGGCTGAGTCGCACCATTCCACGGTTGAACAACGCGCAAAACCTTTGGCTTGACCTCGACGCTGTCGCAATGCTTAGCGCTCGAAGAGGGAAACCAAGGTTGTTGCACTTCCTCATTCATTTATTGGTTCATTGCGGGGCAGTAGCTTTGGTTAGTCTATTATTGTGGGTGATATAAGGCCTGATCCTATCGTAATTAACAATAGATTTAATGCTACAGCAGTACTGACTCCTTCCTTGTCGGTGGAGTTGTCACCTTGCTCGTAGATGGGTAGGGACTTATTGGTTGCTTCGGATCCAACAAGTTAGCGTAAAGCCTATGGGGTGATCTTGGTTTCTGGTTATGCACAGTCTCTTCGGTCATGTCTCGTGTGCAGCCAGAGCTTAAGGCTTATGGCGGGGCAACAGAGATGGATCCAGTGACAGTGGCATTTGATTTTCAAGCTGATGGTATGGGATTGGTGGTGGGTTGCAAATGCTTCAACGTTTGCTCAATGCTTTGAAGACATGTACATTTTAATTTTTCTTTCCCGTTTTCTACTGTTAGCACATTATATGTGTATTACCCTATGGTTGTGTGGGCTGGGAAATTGGTGCCTAGTGTCATGTTTGTCCACTGTGCACCACTGATGGCTGCAGATCCGTATATTATTTCTTCGACCAAACTTTTAACCCAATTTCTTGTGAAGGCTGCGAGTTGCATTGTTTCATGTCTTATTGTCTACGTCTGAAGTGTGGGTTTTGGATGGGTAGCATGGCTTATTGATTTCATCTGGTGCTAGCGGATCGTCTGTTGTGATGTTGTTGTTTTTGCAGGGTGTTTTTATTTGAGGTTATTAGAGGCACTCTTGTGATGTCTTCTTTCTATCCTTGGCGGTCGGTGGGTTGAGACATTGCGAGGCTAATTATGTATCGTACATGACTCTTGGTGTTTGGTATTGTTTGGCAGATGGATTCAGGATTTATCGGTTGGCTTTAGAGGAGGTATCATTGTGGTGCTGGCGATCTTCTAGTCGTACATGTATAGTGTTTCCATATGTGGAACACTATACGTGCTACACCAGAGATTGTCGAACTAGATGATACCTCACTACGACATATCTTTGGAGTCCCTTAGCTGTATCTTCTTTTCGATGTTGTCCCTATATCGGTCATAGGACATCTTTGATTTTGAGGGACTTTCAATCTAATGACAGTTCGGCATTGGTTATGTCCACACATGGATTGGAGTCTTATCTTCGGAGAGACTCTACATATCTCTCTTGGTCGTTTGTTTTTTATTTTCCATTATGTATTTTCTTGTCCATTCCATCTAACGGTTCAGAGTCTTCTAGCTCTGTTTCTCCTCCCCTTCTTAGCGATCCTCAACGATCAACTAGCTCGTCTTACTAAGAACTCTTATCCGTCTAGAGCTGTCTTTACGGCTTCTCCTTCTCCCTGATGGTCCACCGAAGGGTCTTTGGTGTTTCTGGAGACCCGAGTGGCAGTTGACGGACCAACTTTTATTCCACCTCGCTCTTTGCATGAGAGACCGAGGAAGGTGCCTCGTGCCCCCCGCTCCATTCATACACACTCTATAGCAGCGTTCGAGCAGATCATTAGATCTACTCGGTATACGATGTATCTTGTATGATTGAGCGTCTATTTTATTTTTGGTCTTTTTATGCTTTTAGCTCTTATCGCCGATTTTGGACAAAGAATTTCTTGTTTTGGGACGTTAAGGGTATTGGTAATGAGGCTTCCTTATCAAGGCTCAAGCGCATTGTTAAGAAGCACACAGTTTGTCTAGTGGCGCTTCTGGAGCCTTCTGTGGATCCAAAGATGCTCACCAATTTTGTCTTATCTCTTGGCTTCGGGGGAGCTTTAGCCAATGTATCCAACAAGATCTGGATTATCTGGTTCAAAGTTGTTGTCCGCCCTGCTTTCAACTCAAATCTGCTTTTATCGGTGGCTTGTACACTCCCTTCTTTCTCTTCTTCCTTCCTTTTCTTGGCGGTCAACGCGAAGTGCTATCGGATTGAGAGGATGGTTCTATGGTAGAATATCATATCCCTTTTGGATCTAGGCTTCGTCGAATTGGTTACTGGGGGTGACTTTAATGTTTTCGCCTGCCAAGCCGAAAAGCGGGGAGGTTCCTCAATCATCCGAGCTATGGCAGGGGATTTCAACTCGTTTAACGTCAACTCTGGTCTTTCTGAGGTCTCATTTAGCGGCTTGGCTTTTACTTGGTGTAACAACCAAGAAGGACAAAAGCATATCCTATCTCGTTCGGACATAGGGTTCAGATCAGAAGGTTGGTTTAACCTTCCGTTCTTCTTCTCTATCTCCCGTCTCTACCGGACCTTTTCGAATCATGCTCCGATGATTCTACGGTGTTCTCCCTTTGCCTCTCTGGCCCCTCTTGCTTTCGGTTTCAAAGTATGTGGATGTCCCATCACACTTTTCACAATATTACGGAAGCCTCCTAGAACTTTCCTACTTCTTCTTGAGATCCTTCTGCGGTGTTTTCTCGAAAACTAAACATCTCAAATCTTGTCTTAAGGTTTGGAACGTCTGGGTTTCCAAGAATATCTTTGACTGTGTCAGGGAGGCTGAAGAATCGCTTATCCTTGTGGAGGCTACTTTTGACGAGTCTGCTTCGCCCTCTAACAAGGAGGCATGGGTGCTTGCCCAACTTGCCTTCTCATCCGAACTCTGTGTCAAGAATGATTTCCTTCGATAGAAAGCCAGGATCAAGTGGCTTGTTGAAGGGAATTCCAACTTCCAAGTTCTTCCGTTCTTCTATTCGTAAGAAGAATAACCTCATGTCAATTCGACAGATCCTTCGTCCGGACCTCTCTCTGGCTTCCACTCCATAGGAAGTCAAAGAGACTATCCTCAGTCACTTTTAGTCCTTCCTTGGAGCTTCCTCTGAGACCTTCTCTGACCCGTCTATGTTAGCTTTCATCCCCAGGATTGTCCTTCTTGAGGAAGGTGACGATCTTTCCCTTCCCCCTACTCCTGAAGAAATACAGGCTTGCGTATATGCCCTTAGTAAGGACAATGTGTAACGAAAAGGAATTTCGCTCGATCCGAATCAGTCGCTAAACCGATCTAGACCGTTCGAAACGCCTGATTGTTTTGAGAACACGACGAAATAGAACGCAGACGGAAGAACATTTCATTGTATATTACAACAATTCATCAGAATACAAGAATATATAGAGTATAAACAAATAATATTACACAGAAATATCAGAGATTTAAATACATTACATAGCAGCGGAAAAATAATACAACACACAACTAAAAGAGATATACGGATACAAAGCTTTCCGGATATCGTTCCAGCTGTAAACCAGGATCCTGTGAATATAAATCTGCAAAACCAAAACTACTAGCTGCCCGTGTCAAAATAAGGGCACCCAGAGTTTAGGTTAAAACAATAAACTCCAGGTCAGTCATGGGGCTGGTGTGAGAACTAAAACAGTTATTAATCTTTATTTTAAAGTTAGGTAAATCAAGGGACCACGCCGTTAACGCGGAACGGGTTTCCTCCCAAGAACACCAGTGCATAAAACAACAACACAATGCTAAATAAAGAAAAACGAAGCTATTATAAGACCCAGTTCCCATCACACAATGCAACGCAAGCCGGAGGATAGGGTTTTTACCTTATAATAGCCAAGAATGCTTGATACGTTTAAAACAAATCATTTGATACTATTATAAGTGCATAGTGTATAAAACAACTTCAAATCATAAGTATCAATCATAGGCGGCATAAGCGCCCCATCCCACTATGTCGCCATATATAGGATTACAACTAAAATCGAAACGTCCCGTATTGGAAGTTGGATTTCCGTCATGAACCAAGGCAAAAATAGTCCTTACCGAATTCGAGACTGCCTAGCCCGAGTCTCAGGCAAGCGCGCACGCAAGCCTTGGATCGTCAGGGCCGGTCCACCGAGGTGGATTATTATGCCTGAACACTACGTTTCCCCGCCCTTTGGGGCGTAAGTGAGCCAACAAATGACTCCATCGGACCCGGATCGTCCGATCTAACCGAGGCGCCTCGCAACAGCAACAACCACATAAGTCAAACTCGTCAGGGCATGTAAAACCACTGACACCACTTCTAGCTAGGAAGAAACGCAGGCCCTCCCTGATGTCCTCTCCCGTTTCTGGTTTATACCGGGGTGTGAGGCTCGCGAATTTACGTTATACACAAAGCTACGCCACACAGGCGGTGTTTTGATCATCACCACAAGACTTTGCTTTTCAACAGAAGCCCTGATCACTGCATCTTAGCATGCCACACAGGCAATTCACACCGTGCAACTGATGGCTATCAATCACACAGAATAAATTCCAATGTCAGACACACTGTCCATTTGCAAGTCCGTTCTGGGTCTGAACGAAACCGGAGGCACTAAATACCTCGTAAACCCATCGATCACCATGTACGTCTGGACGATCACCACTCATTATCCATATTTCGGGATGCCTCCCAATCAGGACCTCAGTTACCATCCAAACGAGGTGAAGATCTCCGGTTATCGACCACCGTCTTCATCTTCGATTTCTTATCGTCGATTCAGTTATTCAGAATGGGATAAACCCGGTCCTTCTGAGCAACTCGCGTATATAATAAACAAGTGTTACACAAACACAACATACGCCTCATTCCAATTCATCAGTCACTAACCGTAAATTAACAAGAGAATAATTCCCCAAATATTAACCCCGAAGGCCGAAACCAACATCAGATCAATACCCAAGAAACCGTTCTGCTTAGCTAACCTACAGTTAGTTTCTAAATTTCACATTCTTAGGGAAAGGTTCCCATTAATTTTATTAAAGATAAATTCCTTTAAATTTATTCTTTAATCTTCTTTTGAATATCAATTCAAACTAGTCGGGATTAGCGAACCTTACCGAAGTAATCATTTGTTTAATTTCCCAATCCCAACCTATTCATCCCATGAAGTAAAACTGGTAATACTTCATATCTAACACCACGGTGTTATCGGTAAATTCAATTACCATTTCACTTTCAAATCTAATTAAAGATTTAACTATCGCCTGGAGTAAAACTGGTGATACTCCATTCTCGATCTTTTCAATCTAGTTAAAAGTTCATTAAAACTCCACTTAGTTTTAATTTTTGACAGGGTTAAAGAATCAGTGTCATTTAAAACACGGTTCACGATAAACCCCAAAATCACATCACAATTCAATCAGTCCCTAACCGTAAATTAGCAAGCGAGCAATTCCCTAAATATTAACCCTGAAGGCTGAAACCAACATCAGATCAATACCCAAGAAACCGTTCAACTTAACTAATCTCCAGTTAGTTTCTGATTTTCTTAACTTCGTTGGGTCTAAGAACAGTATTATTGAAGATACCGTTCACGACGACCCAAAATCACATTCTATAAATTATCGGGTTAAAGAACGAGTGTTATTTAAAACACCGTTCATGATAAACCCAAGAATCAATTCGAATTCAATTCCAATTAAATATTATTTAATTGGTACACTTCATTAAATCTAAATAAAAGATTTAATCTTCTTCTCAACTGGGCTTAAGAAAAGTGTTAATGAAGACACCATTCACGACAAACCCAAATCACATTTGATATTAAATACAAGGCTCTGAATAGAAATTATATCGGCTCATATTCAATATCAAATTCTACGACTAACAAATATCGTATTGGAAATAACGATATAAATATCTTTCAAATTTCCATAACAATATCTGTATAATCACGAAATCCAGCATCGAAATAATCCAAAGACAATTTCGATTCAAATCCATTCCAATTCAATTATTGGAAATTCTGGTTACCTTTAAAACCCTTTTCAAATTCAATTTATTTATTTAAAGATAAATAGAATTATAATTCTAGTTCAAAACTAGTTCATTTCGATAAAAATCTATTTTTATCTTTTCAAATGTGGAGTTCTTCATCCCAAATTTTCATAAATCATTTCTTATGATTTTACACAAATTATTACTATTTTTAATAATTTTATCAAGGCCCGCACAGTCGATTTCCATCAACGGCCATCAAACTGCACTTACAGCGACCTTTTCCAAATTTGATTTGGACATAATTCCAAATCCAACCGTTATATTTCAAATTTCTAATGTTCGTTAGAAAGCTCTTTTCGATACGAACCCAACAGTTCTAGTTTCAGGAGAATCCGACGGTCGGATCTCCCGTAATATCCGTTCGAAGTCAATGGTCGAAATTCGCGAACTGCCACGGCGCGGCGCATTCTATTCAGGCCATTATATTATATATATAATATATATAATATATACTTCGTCGATTTCCTTTTAAAACATATTTTATAAATCGTTTTAAATTTGTTTTCAAAACGATTTCAACTTCCTTTTCAAATTCAAATCAGAATTGAATTTTCCCTTACAAATTCGTTTTAAATTCATTTCAAATTGATTTCAACTCAAATTGATTTCAACTCAAATCGATTTTGAATTCAATTTCAGTTCGTTTTCAATTCAATTCAATTTCAATTCGAATTCATTTATATTCAATTTCAATTCGAATTCATTTATATTCAATTTCAATTTGAATTCATTTATATTCAATTTCAATTCGAATTCATTTATATTCAATTTCAATTCGAATTCATTTATTTCAATTTCAATTCGAATTCATTTATATTCAATTTCAATTCGAATTCATTTATATTCAATTTCAATTCGAATTCATTTCTTTTCAATTTCAATTCGAATTCATTTCTTTTCAATTTCAATTCGAATTCATTTCTATTCAATTTCAATTCGAATTCATTTCTTTTCAATTTCAATTCGAATTCATTTCTTTTCAAAATATCAGATTTTGAAATCACTTTCGATATTCATTATAAAATGAATAAAATCGATATAAATATCGTTCACGTCAAATTGGCGTCAATCTAATCAACACGGCTTCATATATTTCTATTTTCAAATATTCTATTTCAAATATTTATATTTCAAATATTTCTTTTTCAAATATTTCTATTTCAAAACTTTCTTTTTCAAAACTGGAATGAGGCCCAATCAATTACCATATAATGTTAATTATATGGATTTTCTACAACACATGTATACAATAACAACGATGAATAATCAACCATCATCCAAAGTGCATTCTACACTGTACAAGCATCGAATATAGATATTTAACTCTTATAACAGTTTGTCAATCAATCGATCGAATTAGTGCATGACATATATCACCCCAATACCCGTGTGGGGTTTTCAAACAATCAAACACAGATTTTATTTGTGCAGTTGGGCGATGTGTAAAATTTATCGTCCCAATCAGTTATCAGTCAAATGTGTGTATATAAATAAATCGTCCGATTTGTTCATTTTTATTTCTTTTCATATATACGTTAAAATTCTATTTTTAACTATAAAATATTTTATTTCATTTCACATCACAAACACACAATCAACTACACATCAAAATCATACAAACAAGCATACAAGCCGTCCATGGTCTGTGGACGACGGGTGTCGGGTGCTACTAAACATCGTCTGCATCCTAGTATATATTTTAACTAGAAAAGAAAATTCAAAGTGAGAAGTTCTCACAGATATGCTAAACTAGACGCCTCGGCTCTTCTTATGTAGAAATCTTCGCTGTTCTCGCCTCTTGTCACTTTCTTTGCCCGTATTCTCTACATATGTAAAAATCACATTTTTACTTCGCTATTCAACATATAAAAATCGAATTTTTACTTTGCTATTCAATATATAAAAATCGAATTTTTACTTTGCTATTCAATATATAAAAATTGAATTTTTACTTTGCTATTCAATATATAAAAATCGAATTTTTACTTTGCTATTCAATATATAAAAATCGAATTTTTACTTCGCTATTCAATATATAAAAATCGAATTTTTACTTCGCTATTCAATATATAAAGATCCTATGTTTATTTCCAATAAACGAATTACTTGCTTTTGTATATAAAATAAACAACAACAAAACAAAAAGAAAAGAAAAATAGAAATAAATAGAACTCACAATATACGGAGGGGGGTGGGGCGTGTCCACGTCATCGCAGGGGGTAGGGGCGCGTCGGAATGCGGTCAGGGGGCGACGTCGGGCTTGGCTGCGGTGGTGGGGGGTGAGGGGTTCGCTGCTTCGATTCGGCGTGGGCTTTTTTGGGCGAGCGAGAGGGAGCAAGGCTGAGAAGGAGAGGGGTTCATCGGTGGGAGGGGGTTGCGGCGAGGTGGGGGGAGGGATTTCCGGCGGGCGGCGCTCCTGTTGAGGTGGCGACGAGCGATTTCGGGGGGGGGGGGGGGGGGTGGAAGCACGGGATCGGGTTTTCTTTGTTTTTTTTTATAAACTTCAATCTGAGTTGAAAAAGGAGAGGTGAGAGAGATAAGGCTTTGACCAAGTTTAATAATATAATTTTTAATTTATTTTAAAGTCCCAAAAAGTAACTTTTTATTTCGACCTCTAAACGAGACCCACCGCCTGTCATCCATAGCTAATTACCCCCATTACAAACACGATAGGATATGTATCGTAGGCTGATTCGATCGTTTCGATCATTTTTTGTCAAAATCAACATATAACTCTATATATTGAATTTGAACACGCATTTCAATTTACAGGGTTCACGTACTAACTCTATAAATTCCATAAAAATATTTTATAGCTTTGTATTGACGACACGGTCCTAACAAAACTAGTTTCGTCGAATTCTGAGACCGACTGAAAAATGGCCATTTTCCAGTCGATTAAAATCAACTAAAACTGGACAAACACGTTTTCCTTTGCCACGCTCACATATTGATTCAAAAAATTATGAAATTTGGAATCTAGCTATAACTTGACATCACGGATCCAACAAAAGTGGTTTCGTCGAAATCCGAGGTCGTTTGCAAAATTCCCATTTTTAAGGGCCTGAATTCCATAGCGACTATTCAGAATTTTCAACTGGACATATCTTTTGATCCCCGCTATGAAATTTTGATTTTTCGGATTCATTGGAAAGATATTCACAAATAGATTCTATTATTTTTGGTTTCACTAAAATCCGGTTTATTTTGCACCCGGTACATTCATTTGAAGTTTGAAATCGAATTATCGAACTACCACGCCATTTTCAATTTCTTTTATATATATAAATAAATATTTATATTCTATCGTCGATTCAAACGAATATATACGTTCGAATTATATTCAAAATAAATTTATCATCGATATTATTTAAAACAATTCATTTTAAATATTCAAAATTCGCTAAAATTGCCAAAATAAAAATTTAAAATTGGCCCAGATTTCCGGGTTATTACACAATGCGAGCGGGCCCGATGGTTTCAATGTGTTTTTTTTAGAAGTGTCAGGCCAATCATTCAGGCAGACTTTTATCTCTCCATCCAGTTCTTTTTCTCCAGAGGTTCACTACCCCTAGGTTGGACTTCAACCAATCTGATTCTCATCCCCTAGTGCGACAACCTCGCTCTTGTGCAGATTTCAGCCCTATCAGTCTGTGCAACTTCTCTAACAAGGTAATCTCAAATGTGTTATCTTCAAGACTAACACCTTTTCTAGATAGTGTTATCTCATCTTCTCAAGCTAGGTTTGTAAAAGGATGCCTGATTACAGATAACATCCTTTTAGCTCAAGAGCTGGTTTCTTAAATCGACCATAAGGTCAGGTGTTCTAATTTGATCGTCAAGCTAGATATGGCTAAGGCATATGATGGTATGTCTTGGTTTTTCCTTATTAGAGTCCTCAGGGCTTCCAGCTTTCCTGAGCCTCTTATTGACCTTATTTGGAGTTCTTTCTCCAAATGTTGGTTCTCCGTTCTCATCAACGGTCCACCAACATGTATTTCAAGTCCGAAAGGGGTCTTCGTTCGGGAGACCCACTCTCTCCGACTTTGTCAACGCTGCTGAGGCTTTCGTTCGTGGTCTCCAGTCACTTACGATAGCGGGTCAAATCCACATATTTGGCACCCTTAGGGGTTGCCCGATCATCTTATACTTATCATTAACTGATGACATTATCATTCTCATAAACGGTAATCGATCGTTCTTTTGTCGTCTCATTGCCTTGACCCACTAATACGAGAGGCGTTCAGGCCAACTCGTCAATCGAGATAAGAGCTGTTTCATCCCGGCCAAAGACTTACCTCCATATAGGTCTTCTTGGATTGAAGATTTTTTTTATTTCGAGGCATCTTCTCTTCCCTTGCCTTATTTAGGGATTTTCATTTACAGAGGTAGGAAGCTTCATGCTATCTTCAATCCCCTTACCGACCGAGTAAGGGGCAAGATTATTCGTTGGAATGTGACTCCCCTCCCTTAGGCAGGTAGACTAGTTCTTATAAGATCAGTCCTTGATTCTGTAGGATCGTATGTCTTCGTTGATATGATTCCTACCTCCTCTTTCTTCCATTCCTTAGCAGGTTCCTTCTTCTGAGGGAAGAAGGACAATTCTTATCGACGTCTTTGGATTTCTTGGGACACCATTTGCCGTCGTAGATTAGAAGGAGGTTTGGGCCTTCGAAATTCAAAGGATGTTTGTACTGTGTTCGCTTGCAAGTTGTAGGAGCGGTTTAGAGCAAATAACTTCCTTTGGGCTTTCTTAATGCCAAGTACCACAAGCTCTCAATCAAGATTATATCGATTTACCGTCTTACGCTAGTGAGACGTGGAAACATATGCAGTCCGTGAAGGCCTTCTCCTATACACATGGTGGTGGAGTCGGATGGGATGGTAGTCTATTCTCGGTTCGGGTAGCTTGGGAGTCGACTAGGACTCTAGCTCCGATGAATCTCCTGTTCTCCTTCATCTGGGATGCTCATACGCCTCCCAAAAGTTTCCATGTTTATGTGGAAGACTCTTCATCATGGGTTACCACTAGATGAAAACCTCATGAGAATTGGCATCCCGCTCGTATTTAAGTGCAAGTGTTGCAGAGTAGGTGATCTAGAATTTAGTGCTTACTTATTCTTTGAGGGCACTTGTGCCACCGCCATCTGGAATTACTACGGGACTCTGTCCGGTCTCCGTGGTAACATATCTTCTCTTGTTCAGCTGTAGAGATATTGGTGGATCAACTCTCAGGCAAATCTCTTCGTTCTACCCTCCTTTTTCTAGTTCCATGCCTTATTTGTTGGCATCTTTGGTGCTCTAGGAATAAGCCAGTCTTAATGAGACTCCAATGGATCCTCTTTCCATTATCCGAAGGGTTAGGAACGATGTTTACCTAACTTTTTGTGGTAGGCCCCTTAGGGGAGCTATTGGCTCTCGCTTGATAGGCTTGGCTCGATCTTTCGATGTTTCATCGGGTTCGCTTCCTCCTCATGCAGGGATTGGTTGACTCGTCTGTTTGTCTGTGTGTGGTATATGATTATCTTGTTTTTACAACTGATCTCTCACTCTTCCCTTTTATTCTCATTTGGTGGTCTAGTTATGCAAATTCTGGATTATATGTTATTTACTACTCCTATATGAATTCCTATTGCCGAAGTTAGCTAGAGCTGCTATGGACTGGAAGCTGGAGAGCTGGGGTATAGCCGAGTAGCAGTTGTTGCAGCCACTAGCGTGATTGATATTGTTGTGGTGGGAGCTGTCTCCCTTCCACTGTCTAGGCTGGGGTCTTTGAATGAGGTTGTTGAGTGGTTCTTCCTCAACTTGGTGGACTAGGTTTTCTTGTTTGTTTGGAGTCTGTGAGACTTGAGCATGGTGTTGTGGGTTTTGTTGTATTTTGTTTTGTTCTTTTGTATTTATGTGTATGCCACGGTATTTGTAAAACATTTCTACAGATTTGTTTTTGTGAGCCATTGGACAATGGCTAGATTCTCTCTTTTTCTATATATTATTATTTCATTTAAAAAAATAACATGTACTTCATAAAATTTTATTTTTATTAACAAAATGATACAAATGTAAAATAAATTTTTAAACAAATTTCTATTTAATTCAACATATTCATTATTATATTTCAATTCAGTTTTATAAAACTATTTCTTTTGACCAATCTATGTTAATTATTTAAATTTTCAACCTAATAATTCAAATTCGAACATATATCGTTTCAACCTTTTCCAATGTCACAAGTGTACAAGTCAAATCATGTCCAATTTTAAAAGAGAGTTTCCAACAATCACAATGATAATTTATTATCATACGTAAAATCGCCAATATTCGATACATGGGTATAACATAATATGATAAAAATTAACTTCCTCTACATATGTCTATATTAATTCCAAATCATATATTATTCACGCATATGGTGTCAACATGTGTGAACAACAATCAAAATCAAATCGTACTCAACCATGCTAATTCATATGTTGATTTAAGTTCAAACAATATATATATGCAACAAATTATAATTCATTAACTTGCATGACAATGTTAATTAGTGTGAGTGATTAAACACTCACCTCGATGACAACCCCAGATGATGTGATCCTTGGTCTAACACACATAAGAGCGCGTACGCGACGAACTGGATTTACGTGGCACATACACAAACATGTACATGACTTGTGCCTTGCTGCAACGATGAATAAAGTTGGAATAACCAAAAGAGGGTGATGTGTCGGATACGCAAGGGCCTACAAGCATAGTTTGGGTCTGACGTGGGTGTGCAACATCGATGGTACGATGGATGAGGAGGTGCCGAGTTAGGTGTGGTTGTGGGTGGAGAAACAAATATGGAGGGATGCAGTGGCCTACCGAACTTGGGTAAATCAAAGAGGCGAAGTTAAGCCTTTTCAGGTGGAGTAGGAGGCATCAGAGGCTGACTGTAGATGTTTGGGTGTCGAGAATGGAAGCGAGGAAGAGGCAAGAGATGTAGATTGGCATTGTTTGCCGAACGGAGGAAATAAGATGAAGTCGGTGTAATGGAGATGGAGAACTACAATGAGAAGGAGGTTGTTGCGGTGATGTAGGGTCGTGGTGGTGATGTGGTGAACTGTGGAGGAAGAGGATAGGTCTTGTGGCAGAGGCATGGGTGTTTGGCGACGGATGGAGGAGACTGAGAGCGAAGCGACGTTGAATGACAATGTGGCGAGGTCAAATTTTGAAACGATCCAAACTCGCCCTTACGGGAAAGCCCGGATTGCTTTGAGAACACGACGCATCAGAATACAAGCAGCAGAACATTTCCTTGCTATTTCAACAATTTACATCAGAGTACAAGAATATTTCAGAGTATGAATAAATATTACACATTAGAAATGCAATATAAGAAATTAAAATTACATAGCAGCGGAAAATATTACATAAGTACAATGCGTAGCGGAAAATAGCAACTGACACAACTGAAAGAGATATACGGATACAAAGCTTTCCGAATATAGCTCCAGCTATAATCCAGGATTCTTTGAAAAGAAATATCTACAAAAACCAAAACTACTAACTGCCCGTGTGGAAATTATGGATACCCAGAGTTTAGGTTAAAACAATAAACTCTGAGTCAGTCATGGAACTGGTGTGAGAACTAAAAACAGTTATTAAACTTTACTTTAAAAGTTGAGAAATCATGGGACCACGCCGTATAACACGGAATGGATTTACTCCACATGAATCTCAGTTTAAAATAAAACAATGCAATGCTTTTAAAAAAATGAAGCTTTTATAAGACTCAGGTCCCATCACACAATGCAACGCAAGCCGAAGGATAGATTTTTACCTTATAGTAGCCAAACATACTTGGTACGTTTAAAACAAATCATTTTGATAGTACTATAAGTGTATAGTGTCAAAACAACTTCAAATATAAATGTATCACTCATAGACGACATGGGTACCATATATCATGTCGCCATACTTGTTCTACAACTAAAATCAAAAGTTAGGTATTGGAAATTGGATCCCATCTAAGAACCAAGGCAAGGGATCTTCCTCATCCGATTAGACAGTCTAGCCCATGTCTTAGGAACATAATGCATCGTCCCTTGGATCCGGCAGGGCCGGTCCACACTTACTTTAGTGGATTGGTTATTCCTGAACAATACGTTTCTCTGCCCTATGGGGCATAAAATCTGATCAGTATGTTGACCATCAAGAGCCACTAGGGACTCAAATCTGAGGTACCTCGCTTTCCAACAACCACATAAGTAAAATGCCTGGGCCCATACCATGACACCACTCTTAGCTAGAAAGAAACACATGCGTTCCCTGCGGTCCTCTCCCATTTCTGGTTCACACTGGGGTGCGAGGCTCGCGAATTAACGCTATACACAAAGCTGTGCTAATTAAAGCCATGCTTTGATCATCATCCGCAAGACTCTACTTTTCAAAAAAAGCCTTGATCATTTGCATCTTAGCATGCCACACTGACAATTCACGCCACGCAACTGATGTCTATCAATATATAATCTCTAAGCTCATACGTCTCAGAGAAGGGTGTTAAGCAAGAGAATAAATTCTCCGCCACCAAACAGATATATATTTAATAGAAATCAATCAACACAGAATGAAATCCAATGTCAGACACACATCCATTTACAAGTCTGTTCTGGGTCTGAACGAAACCGGAGGCACCTTATTCCTCGTCCCATATGTCCAATACAGGAGAGAGGTCCTCGCATATCCGATCGATCTCCAAGTACGTTTGGACGATCACCACTTATTACCTTGTCTCGGGGGATAAGCCCAATCAAGACATCAGTAATCATCCATACGATGTGAAGATCTCCGGTCTTCAACCACCGTCTTCATCGTCGACTTTTAATCGTCGTGTCAGATATTCAAAATGGGATAAACCCGAACTTTCCGAATAACTCGCATATTTTATAATCAATAATCAAGTGCTATAAAAACACATCATACACCTCATACCAATTCAGAATATCCTTTTATTCAAATATTCACATTTTTGGGGAAAAGTTCCCATTAATTTTATCAAAGATAAATTCTTTTAAACTTATTCTTAAATCTTCCTTTGGATATCATTTTCAAAAGATTTTATTATATCTTTTCAACATCTAAACCAAAACAAGGTTTATTAACTAGTCGGGATTATCGAGCCTTACCGAAGTAATCATTTATTTATTTTCCAATCCCAACCTATTCATCCCCTGGAGCAAAACTGGTAATACTCCATATCTAACACCTACGGTGTTATCGGTAAATTTAATTACCATTTCACGTTTCAAATCCAATTAAAGATTTAACTATCGCCTGGAGTAAAACTGGTGGTACTCCATTCTCGATCATTTCTCTTGTTCGATAAATTTAATTATCTCATTCACTTTCTAATCTAATTAAAGATTCATTAAAACTCCATCTTGGTTTTAATCTCTAAAATCATAACTTTATGATCATTCAACTTTAAGAAACTAATCTTATATTTAACCTGGTTAAAGAATAAATGTCATTGAAAACACAGTTCACAATAAACCCAAATCAACTTCCATTAACTACGGAATCTTCACGGAAAACAGATCAATATATAATTAATATAAATTTCCATTGAAAACCGATGTTCCTTCACTGAAGCTCATCTCAATTATTACCAAATCGAATTCCATTCAATTCCAATTAAATATATTAAATTAGAAAACTTTACTTTGGAAATTTTCCTTTAATCTTAGTTAAAAGATTTATAAATTCCAATTCATAACTTAATTATTAATCGGGTTTTAAGGACAAGTGTTATTTAAAACACCATTCACGATAAACCCAAAAATCTAATCTTAATTCAATTCCAATTAAATATTAATAAATCTGGAAAACTTCTCTAAATCTTAATTAAAAGATTTATTCTTTTCTCAACTGGGTTTAAGGATAGTGTTAATAAAGACACCATTAACGACAAACCCAAAATCTAATTTGATATCAAATAAAGGCTCTGAATAGAAATTATATCGGCTTATATTCAATATCAAATTCTGAAACCAACGGATATCGTATTGGGAATAACGATATGTGTATCTTCCAAATTCCTCAACAATATCTGTATAATCACAAAGTTCAATATCAAAATATTCTGGAGATTATTTCCATTCAAATTTATTCCAATTTATTCATTGGAAAATTCTGGTTATTTTAAAACCCCTTTTTCAATCCAATTTATTTATTTAAAAATATTGAATTATTATTCTAGTTAATAACTAGTTCAGTTCGATAAAAATACATTTTATCATTTCAAATATGGAATTTTTCATCCAAAATCTTTTCAAATCATTTATTATGATTTTAAACAATGTTTCCATGTTTTTATTAATTTTAATGTCGCCCTTTCAGTCGATTTCCATATACGGTCATCGAACTGCATTTACAGCAACCTTTTCCAAAACTGATTTGGACATATTTTAAAATCTAGTCATTAGATTTCAAATCTCTTATTATCATTCGAAATCCCTTTTCGATACGAACCCAACGGTTCCGGTATTAGGAGAATCCGACGGTCGGATCTCCCGTTACATTCATTTGAAGTTAAGGGTTGAAATTCGCGAATGGTTGCTGCGGACGCGTTCTATTCAAGCTATCAAATATACATATCGTCAATTTCCATTTAAAACGTATTTTATAAATCATTTTAAATTCGTTTTAAACACGATTCTAACTTCATTTTCAATTTAAATCAAAATTGAATATTCCATATCATTAAAATATTAAAATGATAATATTTTCAAAATATCAGATTTTGAAATTCATTTCCTTTTCGATATTTATTATAAAATAAATAAAATCGATCGATAAACCCGTTCGGGTTTAAAATGGCGTACATACGTAACTCGGCTTCCATATGTTCCAATATTTTCGTGTCCATCCAAAATCAGACATCAAATTCATATTTCAATTCTTCACTGAATATTATTTTAGAATATTCGTTATTATAAAATATTCGTTATTTCAAAATATTCGTAATTTCTGAATCGGAATGCAACTCAATCAATTACCATATAATTTCAGTTATATGGATTTCATACACCGCATGTATTCACAATAATGATAATTAATCATCAAACAGACAATTCACATCCAAAGTGCAATGCACAACTGTATAAGCATTAAATAATTAAATAACACTTATCATAGTCTGTCAGCCCATCGATTGACATACAAATAAATATTGGAATTAGTGTATGTCAAATATCACCCCAATACCCGTGTGGGGTTTTCAAACAACAACAGTGAATTTAAATGAATTATTGGTTAACAAATTTAACCAATTCTAATTCGGTTTGAATTATTTTTCTTATTAGCCAATTTTCACTATTTAAATTATAAATGACTATTTATAATTTAATTTCAACTACCACATTAATGTTAACATTATTTTTAATATGTTCAAACATTTCAACGTCATAATCAAAACACAATCCAGTCAGTTTAAATCGTCCATGGTCTGTGGACGAGGAAGGTGAGCTAATAGACACCGTATACAATTAAAACTTATAAAAAATCTACACTGGCAATTCTATATATTTTTATACATGAATACAATAACATGATAAAAAATAATTTAGTGAGAAGAAGTTCTCTCATTAGGTTCCACGCCGTCAGTCTTTTATTGGCAATTTTATACTGTTCGGATTTTAAATTGCCTCAAATTCTAACTTGCTCTGTTTTGATTCTGGTCAGTTCTGAAAAGCAGATTTCGTCGCTGCGAATCCAACGCATTTTGAATCATCGAATTTGGACCTCATATGGAAAAAATATGAATTTTAAACATTGGTTTACATTAATTAATAAAATAAATTATAATCAATTTCCTAATTAAGGGATTATACCCTTCTTCATTGTTTAAAACTCGGTCGAATACTGGAACCCATCCTCCAAACCTTCATCATGCCATCGCTCCGCCTATCGTCGTCGTGACCATGATCGGAACCCACCACATCGTCGACCGTCGCGAGCTCCGCATGCGCTGACGATCTCGCCCAACTTGAAGCCCCCCCACGCCTCAATTGGCGTGAACGCGGCGAGTTTGAGGAACGATTCCTCCCTAAATACTACACGAGAACTGATCAATGTCATATGGATGTAAAGCTGATAAAAATTGGAAGGTTATGTGTCCCACAAGTGGGAAACTTAGTAAGGAGAGTTCTCGAAGAAGCGCACCACTCGAAGATGACTATACATCCCGGAGGAGATAAGATGTACAGGGATATGGAACACATTTTCCTTTAGGATGGAATGAAAAAGGACGTGGCAGAGTTCGTTTCGAAGTGTATGGTGTGCCAACAAGTAAAGGCCGAGTCGAAGAAGCCCGGTGGGCTATTACATCCTTTGGAGGTTCCGCAATGGAAATGGGAGAGTATCACGATGGATTTCGTGGATGGACTGCCTAGGTCTAGGAAGGGAAATACTAGCATATGGGTCATAGTTGATAGACTCACGAAAAGCGCTCACTTCATTCCGGTGAAGAGCAAGAGGACCGCATCAGGGCTAGCGTCTATTTACCTTCGAGAGATAGTACGATTGAATGGAGTTACTTCTAGTATAGTTAGTGATCGTGACCCGATTTTCACTAGCCAGTTTTGGAATAGTCTGCAAGAAGCAATGGGAACACGACTGAACTTAAGCACGGCCTATCACCCACAGACGGATGGAAAAACCGAAAGGGTAAATAGGGTACTAGAAGATCTCCTGAGGCTATGCATTCTTGACTTTGGTGGTACTTGGGAAGACCATCTTCCTCTCGTGGAGTTTGCGTATAATAACAGTTACCAAGCTAGCATCAGAATGGCACCGTTCGAAGCCCTATATGGAAGACCATGCAAGTCGCCAACTTGTTGGTGGGAGACGACAGACAGACTTATACTTGGGCCCGACATGATAAGGGACACTTCTGAGAAGATTGAGTTGATACGAAGACGGATGAAAACGGCCCAAGACAGACAGAAATCTTATGCGGACCAGAGAAGGACAGACTTAGAGTTCAAAGTCGGAGATATGGTCTTTATAAAGGTTTCTCCGTTACGCAATGTAGTTCGTTTTGGAGCAGTTGGAAAACTAGCACCAAGATTTGTAGGACCGTTCCCCATCATTGAGAGGATTGGACGGATGGCCTACAAGGTAGACTTACCCGAGAAGTCGTCTAGAGTACACAATGTCTTTCACGTCTCGCATCTCCGAAAGTGTTTGCATGAGTCAGCCGAAGTGGTTGAGCCAAGCATCCTTGAAGACGTGGAAGTGGAGAAAGAAGCAACATTGAGGCGAGTCCCGATTCGTATCTTAGGAACGGAGATTAAGAAGCTAAGGAATCAAGAAGTCAAGCTAGTGAAAGTGCAGTGGAGTGAAGCCCAAGAGGAAGCAACTTGGGAAATCGAAGAAAAGATACGCGCGCTTTACCCATTTCTTTTTGAGGGTACATTCTCGATCTCTTTTTCCTTGAAAACCTTTTCGTATCATGCTTATAATATCTATGTTTGTCTTGTTATCTTATCGATCTTATCTTGAGAACCTTAGGTAGAACCGTATGGATGTAAACATGTGATTGAAACATGTTATGGTTGATGGTTGCAAATGGTTGCAAGTGGTTGCAGGTGGTTGCTAGTGGATGCATGACACACATTAGGCACTAGATCGGCTCACGCACATTTTCATGTTGCATATGCATGGGTGCTTATACTTGTACATGGATGGAACTTGTTATGCTATCACTTGGATGTTGCATATGGATGAATGACTGTGCACTCATGTAGAGATTATAAACTATGCTAGGAATTTGCATACATGTTGGATTCATGACACTAACATATTTTGCATTAAGGAGGTTTACTGAATCAGTAACCGCCTGATCTTTTGCATTAGATAAAGTTCATATACACACACTTTCTGCATATGTTCATACAGCACTAGAAGTCTTTTAAGGACAATGGTTACCTGTGGATGATGCTTTGAGTAGATGGTTGATTGGATGGTAGGACACATCCTCCCTAACTTAGAGATTTCGGGGACGAAATCCTTTAAGGAGGGGAGAATGTAACAACCCGTGTTTTTATAACGTGTAATAACCATAAATCAAGGCAGAATTAATTTTTAAAATAAGAATCAAGGGAAACGGGTTACGCCATTGCGTTTGTCTCAAAATTCTGCTTGGAAACGAGTCCGAGTTTTCGAAAATCAGAGTTCGTATGACCAAGTAATGACCATTCGAAGTTTTCAGAAATTTTCAAATTCAAAACAGACCCAATTCGAATTCAAAATTCGAATTTCAAACCTCCAAATCGACTGGGCGGGAAAAATCCTGCCCAGGACCAGGTCAACCTGGGGGTCGACTATGTAGTCGACCTACCCAGGGCCAGGTCGACCATAGTGTCGACCTGGGGGTCGACCTGGTGCCCGAGTCCATTTCTGAAGCTAGATTCACTCTGATGTATGTGGCCTCATTTCTGTCCACATTCGTTGACCTGACCCTATAAATACAACCCCTAACACCAGTCTCTCTACACCAAATTTCTTTCTGACCTTATGTTGCTCTGATTCTGGTTGAAAAGTTTGAGAGAGGGACTGCTTCTACTACGTTGAGACTGCGTTAAAGGAATTGCTGATTATGGGACTTCTATTAGGACTTGACTAAGCAACAAACGACTCTCTTTTTCTAATTCTCGAACCACGATCTGTAAGCCCCAGTTATTTCAGATTTAAACTATAAATGTATTATGAATATGATGTAAAATTGAAATTGGACCTATGTATGATGACTGTTTACTTTCATTCTTGTTCATCTTGGATCTTGACTCTTGAATATTACTATGACATCGATTTGGGGCCTATTCATGTTGTAAATCAAAAAGAGAAACCCCTTTTATTATCATGTTGAACCTGTTATTAGCCACATGTTTATGATTATCACCTTATGACAGTCGTACCGTGACTATACTATCATCTTATGACAATCGTTACTATGACTATACTATCACCTTATGACAGTCGTTACCATGACTATACTATCACCTTGTGACAACTGTTATTTTGACTAGTACCTTATCTTGCTAGATTTGGAATCTTTATGTTTGAGGCCAATATTTCATATGCCAGTAATGTTTTATTTCAAGTCATATCATGCTATGCTGGTAATCAATCTTGCCACCTTATACCCATTTCTTTTTATGTCACTCCCTAATTAGATTTATTTGTATCGATTCGAACCTTCGTGCGATGGGAATACGATTTGGGTAGATTAGGTAAAATATGAATTAGCTTTAAACTTGAACATGAACATTATTATGACTTGAACCTGAATATGGACATGAACTTGACACGATTTGACATAAAACATGACTTGAAAACTCGACATGAATCTAAACATGAAAACTTGAACGTGGGCATGACAGTTAGATAAACTTGAAAATGGTCAACTCGAGGTTGGGTTGAGTTTGCAGTGTAAATCTGCCCGGAACCGCCCGGCAAATCCAATGGCTGCAAACAATAGGATCCAATGTGGGTAGTTGGTCATATCGCACGTAAAAACCCGAGGTTAGACTATGTTGTGGTGTAAATCTGCCCGGAACCGCCCAGCAAATCAAGTAACCACAACAGTTAGTCTAATGTGAGAGGTTGGCGTGCACTAATGAATTAATGCCACATGATAGGGTTAAGTCATGAACCACTTGAATATACTTAACCAACTTGAAACGATGACTTGATAGGGTTAAGTCATGAACTTCTTGAACACACTTAACCAACTTGATACATGATATGGATTGGGTTAAGTCATGAATTTGAATGACAACACTTAACCCATTAGAAACCCTAGTTACGTGGTCCTTTTCAGCGGTAACCCACTTAGATGTATCACGATACCCTGGGACTAGGTAGGGTGGGGCACGATTACTGGGCTAATTGTAAGCGACCAGAACGACGGCTGAGTAGGTGCGCCATTGTAGGTTCAGGCGGGCTATGGTCGTGCACGTAGTCTAGAGTTGAAAAACAGGCATTGGGCACCCGTAGATTTACAATGTGCGTGCTTGATTCGTGTCAGTGGTTGGCACCATAGGACTTGATACACCCTATGGTGGACCTAGCACAGGTAACTACATTTCTGGATAGGGTCGTATGACACAGACACATGACGAGCTAGGACTTGTAGGGAGCCGATCGATTAGTAGATCGTACCGTAGGACCCCGTAATGGGTCACTTCATGACACTGGGCTAAGTCATTTCATGGTTAATACTTGATATGGATTAGAATACTAGTACCGTTGGTGCAGCGAACCTTGAACATGCGATGCCAGAATTGACTTATCTTGTTATCCTAATTATCCAACTAGTTCTGTTATCATCCTTATGTTTAATTCCAGTTTTCACATATCATGTTACCTTTACTAGTTTTCATACTAAAAGTCACTAGGGCTTACCAGTCTTTGTGACTGACCCTTTTTCTTTCGCCCCTTTTTCTTTTGTTCCCCCCTAGGTTCCCAGGGAGGAAACACTAGCTCTTAGCTTGGATTCAACTTTCTTTCTGACAACTCATGTACGGTTTGGTCTTGGGCTATGCTATGGCTACTTCTGCTATTTATGGGGAATAATTTACTTTTGTTTTAAAGTTTATGCTTCTTTACTATGAACTTGATGTAATGGAATAATTTGTATCTTGGATATATGAGCTTTTGACTCTTTTCTTGGAAATAATAAAAAGTTGGTTTTTAATTTCTACCGCAGCTTTATTTATGTTCTGCCTTGTGATATCTCTGTGCATGTTTACCTAGATAATACTCCACCAAAACTAGTGCATTCCCTTTGTGAGTGACCCTAGCGGAGGTGGGGTGTTACATATCATTACTTGACTTATATTACTTTAAGTCTTAGTCTAGATCAAAGTCGTAATGGAATTAGAGTTTAGGATAGGTCTAGTCTTGTATTAGATTAAGGTTTTTTTTAGTTTCTAAGGATTAGTTGAAGTTTCAAAGTGTTTTTTGAATTGACATATACTTTTGCTTTGATTGTTTAGATTGTTTTTTTGAATTGCTTGTTCATTTGAGTTGCTTGGGTTGATTTGCTTGTCTGAATAGATTGATTTTTCTTAGTTTATTATCCTTTTATTTGACTAGTATAGTCATAAATTTAGGGGGAGTTATAATATTTTAAGTTTAGAATCATAAATTTAGAGGGAAATATAAGGTTATCATATAGCCTTTAGGATCGTTTATAGCATAGATTTAGGGGGAGTAATTTACTTTAGTATAATCATAGGATTTAGGGGGAGTATGTTTAGAATTTATTTTTGATAATGAAACATCCCACCTCCGTTAAGGTCACTCACAAAGGGAATGCCTTAACTTTGGTGGAGCTTTATAAGTAAAAGCCACAGATAAACACAAGATAGATATAAATACACATATTTTAAACAGCGAATACCAAACAGACTTTTATTTCATCAATACGTGTTCGAACAAAACATTTCCATAATTGTCTCAAAATACTTCCAACATTACAACCTCATTACTGTCTTGATTATTAAAGAAGCATAAAACATAAATAAAGTGACAAAAATCCCCATAGTGATATCCAAAGCCATAGTCTGAGCAAAAGAGATCCAAATCATACATCTACGGTCTTGGAGCTTGTATAGGGTCTGATTGAGCTGAGTTGTTTCCTCCCTGTGGACCTGGGGGGGAACGGAAGAAAAGAAGACGAAAAGAAAATAGAGTCAGACATAAAGCCTGAGTAAATCTAGTAACTCTTCAGTATGTGAATAAGAAAAGGGCATGATAGATATAAACTAAAAATAGGAAAGTGTCACAAGCTAAGGAAGTGTCCAATGTACTATCGCACCCATACCATATCTCTGCACCTACTTGAGCTTATTTTAACTAGCACCCCATGCTGAGGGTGAAGTGATCCCCATTTTCTAAAGATCGGCTCCTACTCGCGTTAACATGTGTTATACGGCCCCAAGAATTGTAGATACCTATGCTGGTCCCACCATGGGGTGTATCAAGACCCATGGTGGCGGCCCCGACACGATTCTAGAAGGCAAAGGTTATACTACTGGTGTCCTCAGTGCCCTGTTTGTCTACTCCGGAGTGTGTGCACGCCCGCACCTCGTTAGAACCTACACTGTGCACCCACCGCCGTCGTTTTGACCGCTTACAATCAGCCCAGTAATCGTGCCCCACCCTGCCTAGTTTCAGGGTACCATGATACCTAACTTGGGTTACTGCTGAAACGGGTCCCTCGTTACTAGGTTTTCTAGTCAAACATGTTAAGTGGTTAAGTGTCTGTATTTACCTAACCTCACCCATCAATTCTTGTTAACATGTTGAATTTGGTTAAGTGTTTATAGTTGACTTAACCCTACCATCTGTCCTTAGCCTCTTAGAGCACCGGACCACTCACATTAGACAGGTATTGCTACGGTTACTGGATGTGCCGGTCGGTTCCGGGCAGTTTTACACCATAGCTCAGTCTAACCTCAGGTCATTATCGGGCTCAATGCTTAACCACCTACATTGGATAGGTATTGTTGTGACTACTGTACAGCCGGGCGGGTCCGGGCAGGTTTAAATCACAACTCAATCCAACCTCGGGTTAAGCATATCGTGTTTTCTAAATTTACATATTTTATTGCTTCTCAATTATATGTAAATGTCATGTCTTTTATTCTTGGGTATATCAATTCATACCGCTTAAATGTCATTGTCGTTGGCATGTGCCAACCATGCCAACATATATTTTTCATGTCTTACACCCAACGTTATTTCCTCCGTTTGTACGTTCGCAACATTATAACAAATGTTTGGCTCGACACAATTCAGCCCAACTTTATAAACGTGAGAAAAGGGGAAATCAAGCACATGTAACATTTACAATACATAAAGGTGTGTGGCGCATGAACTTTGCAATTTAGCGATTCAACTAACATAAATTATGGGTCATGTGAACTTGCATTCAAAGCAAAGTATAAATAAGTAGGTGACATATGAAATGGCATAGTTTAGACTTATACAAACTTGTGTTTAAACATGTTTAACTTGGCATAATGTCAACCACAAAACTAGCATGTTGTATATTCACCAAAATGTTCGGTTTTAACATCTAATCATATAGCCTATTTCAACATGAACTTGCATAGTTTATGAAACCCAAGCGATACTTAACATAGATCCAATTATACTTGCAGATAAACATAAGAATGTGTTCATAGGTTTTGGGTCATGTAGGCCTAAAAGGTCTCAAATCTATAACATGTTTACATAAGCCTTAATTTAAACTTAGTGAATGTATATAGTCCATGCCATAGGCATAAACATAAAGGGATCAAATTCTAGTTTTTGCCACAAACTTGCAAATGCCATTGTTTTCATATACAATTGTTCAATAGGCTTGCATAAATCAATTTAGGCCACAAATATCAATACACAAGTCATGACAGAATCATTACAATACACAGAATTTATATCATACAATAACACAATTCTATTTTCATTTACATCGAATCACATCACAGTTTTTATTCATATTCTGAAAGGTCACTATACTTACAACGAATGCAGAATCTTGAATTTCTGGATTCTGAAATCTGAAATTGAGACGCGCTCCTTTGGGTAGATTAACGTTGCATTGATTAATTTGATTAAGCTATAATCTTCTTCTTAATTTGATTCATATCTAGGCTTTTCTCTCTTGACGGCTATGCTCAATTCCTTCCTGGCAGCATGACGACTCCCATCTTATATTTTTTTGTGTGAATTTTTAGTTGAGACTTAGGGTGTATTTGTAGATTTTTAAATTGTTTTGAGCCGCCAGATGAAGACATGAGGAATCTAGACCATACAAAGTTCAAAGAGCCAATTAAGAGGTGACATGTCAGCCCTAGTGACACACCGAGCCACAGAAATTCGAGCCAGACCTAGCCAGCCAGGTCGACCAGGTAGGTCGACTGGTAGGTCGACACCCAGGTCGACACTATGGTTGACCTGGGGTGGCCAGGTCGACACCATGGTCGACCCTATGGTCGACCTGGTCTCTGGGCGGGAATTTTCCCGCCCAGCCCAGTTTGAACCTGTTTTTCGAATTTCGAATTTTAAACTGAGCTGTTTGAATTTAAATTTTATTCTGAAACTTCCGAAGGTCATAACTCCTTCATACGGAGTCCGATTCGCGCAAATTCGGACTCTATCTCAAGCAGAATTCCGAGACGAACGCAATGGCATAACCCATTTCCCTTAATTCTTTCATTTAGAATTAATTACACTTTAATTTGTGAAGCTTAACGTTATAGAATTCACGGGGTGTTACATTCTCCCCCCTTAAAAGGATTTCGTCCCCGAAATCTTTAAGTTAGGAAGAATGTATATCCTACCATCCAACAGTCCATCTACTCAACCAACAAACACAGGCATCCACTGTCCTTAAAAGACTTCTAATGCTTCGTGATCATATGCATAGTGTGTGTACATGTCCTTATCTAATGCAGAAATCAGGCGGTCTACTGATTCAGTTAACCTCCTTAATGCGAATCATGTAAGTGTCATGAATCCATTATGTATGCAAATTTCTCCTACTCATAATTCTATATGAGTGTACAACTATTCATACAAATGCGAGGACCATATGACAGCATATCAAGTTTCAACCATATACAAATGAGAATACATATATATGCATATGCAATATGAAGTGACTGAGCCGATCTACAACCTAGTGTGTGTGTGTATATACATCCACGAGCAACCACTAGCAATCACTAACAACCATTTGCAGCCATCATCCATAACATGTTTTCAAATACATGTTTGCATCCATTTTTTTTCTACCTAAGGAGTTAGGAAAAGGACCGAGGAGATATACCTAAAAAGATAGATAAAGCATAACTTAAGGAAAAAGAGAGATCAAAGATGTACCCTCAAAAAGAAGAGGGTAGGCAGCGCGTATTCTGTCCTCAGTTTCCCAAGTCGCGTCTTCCTCGGCGTCGCTCCATTGAACTTTAACGAGCTTAACTTCGCGGTTGCGTAGCTTTTTCACTTCAGTTCCTAAGATGCGGGTTGGAACTCTCCTCACAGTTGCTTCACGTTCCACTTTGGCTTCTTCTAGAATGCTAGGTTCCACCACTTCCGCAGCCTCATACAAACACTTCCGGAGGTGAGAAACATGAAAGACGTTGTGAACTCCGGCCAGTCTCTCGGGTAGCTCTAATCTATAGGCCATCTTCCCAACCTTCTCGATGATAGGAAACGGTCCTACAAATCTTGGTGCTAGCTTTCCTGCGGATCCAAAGCGAATGACGTTCCTTAAAGGAGATACCTTAAGGAAAACCTTGTCCCCAACCTCAAACTCAAGGTCGGTCCTTCTTTTGTCGACATAGGATTTCTGTCTGTCTTGGGCAGTCTTCATTCTCCTACATATCAAGTCCACTTTCTCCGAAGTCTCTCGAATCATGTCTGGCCCAAGTATAAGCTTATATGTAGACTCCCACCAATAAGTTGGTGATTTGCACGGTCTTCCATACAAGGCTTCGAAGGGTGCCATGCCTATGGTAGCTTGGTAGCTGTTGTTGTAAGCAAATTCCACTAAAGGAAGGTGATCCTCCCACGTCCCTCCAAAGTCAAAAACGCAAAGTCTTAAATGATCCTCTAAAACTCTATTCACCCTTTCCGTCTGGCCATCGGTTTGGGGGTGATAGGTCGTACTCAAACATAACTGTGTGCCTACAGCTTCTTGCAGACTCCGCCAAAACTCACTTGTAAAGATAGGGTCTCAGTCACTAACAATGCTGGAGGGTATCCCATGGAGTCGAACTATTTCCTTGAGATAAAGAGATGCTAGAGATGCGGCAGTCCTTCTACTTTTAATGGGTATAAAGTGGGCGCTCTTAGTAAGCCTATCCACTATTACCCAAATGCTAGTATTGCCTCTTCTCGACCTAGGTACTCCATCAATGAAGTCCATTGAAATGCTATCCCACTTCCACTGTGGGGCCTCTAAAGGATGAAGTAGTCCTCCAGGTTTCCTCTGTTCCTCCTTGACCTGTTGGCAGGTCATGCACTTAGAAACGAAATCTGCCACGTCCTGCTTCATGCTGCTCCAAAAGAAAGTTCTTTTTATATCCTTGTACATCTTATCACCGCCAGGGTGTATAGTCATCTTGGAATGATGCGCTTCCTCGAGAACCTTCTTTGTCAACTCCCTTGCTTGTGGGACGCATAATCTTCCATCTCGCCTCAGCCAACCCTTATCATCGATGGCGTATCTACTGAGGTGACTAGAAGTCTCACCCCTAATAAGTTTATCAATCACATCAACAAGCTGAGGGTCTTCACATTGTGCAACCCCTATTGAGTCCAAGAGAGTAGGGCGTACTTCGAGAGATGCTAGCAAACCCGGTACAAAATCCGAGGAGGGCCTAAAGTTAAAACTGGCTATATACTCCAAGCTTTGCCTTTCCACAAAGAGCGGGCTTAAGGTCAGTTTCTTTCGGCTCAACGCATCTGCTACTACGTTGCCTTTGCCAGGAGTATAGGAAATTTCAAAGTCATACGAGGCAAGAAACTCCATCCATCTTTGCTGCCTCAAGTTTAGATCCTTCTGGGAGAAGAGATATTTCAATGATTTATGGTCAGTGTATAATTCGAACTTCTCACCTAGGAGATAATGGCGCCAAGACTTAAGCGCAAAGACGATGGCGGCCAACTCCAGATCGTGGGTTGGGTAGTTCTTTTCATGAACTTTCAGTTGTCTTCCTCCATAAGCTACTACCCTCCCTTCTTGCATTAAAACAGCGCCTAGTCCCGTTCCACATGCATCCGTGTATACTGTGAACGTTTTGCTTCCATCTGGCAAAGTCAGAACTGGGGCTGTTGTGAGAGCCTTTTTTAATCGTTGGAAAGCAAACTCGTAGTCCAAATCCCAAGTGAACACCAGATTCTTCTTTGTTAGCCTTGCGAGTGGGGCTGAGATTTTCGCGAAATCCCTAATAAACTTTCGGTACAAACCGGCTAGCCCAAGAAAGCTTCGAACTTCGGTTGCATTTCTTGGTGTCTTCCAATCTTGCACTGCCACCACTTTTGCGGGGTCCACAACCAACCCCTCTTTGGACACTATATGCCCCATAAATCTTACCTCCTTTCTCCAAAAGTGGCACTTGGAGAATTTGGCTTTTAGCTGATGTGTACGGAGAGTTTCCATGATTTCTTTCAGATGCTGAGCATGCTCTTCCTCATTCTTTGAGAAGATTAAGATATCATCTACGAAGACAACCACAAATTTGTTGAGGAATTCTCTGAACACCCTGCTCATTAGGTCTACGAAATAAGCGGGTGCATTTGTCAAGCCGAAAGGCATGACAAGCCACTCGAAGAAACCGTTTGGGGTCCTGAACGCCGTTTTATCAATGCTGTCTTCAACTACTCTCAACTGATGGAACCCAGTTGCCAGATCAAGTTGGGAGAAGACCGACGCTCCTGCAAACTGATCAAACAAATCGTCGATTCGAGGAAGAGGGTGCCTATTTTTCTTGGTCAATTTGTTTAACTCCCTATAGTCGACGCAAAGGCGAAGCGAACCGTCCGCTTTGGTTGCGAACACCACTGGAGCACCCCATTCCGAAAGGCTCCGTCTAATGAACCCCTTCTCGAGAAGTTCTTTAACCTGATTACTGAGCTCCTTTCTCTCCTTTGGAGCCATGTATCTGACAGGTAGAGCTACAGGCTTTGCATTATCCACAAGATATATGTGGAAGTCTATTTCCCTCCTCGGAGGTAAGCCTTTCACCTCCTCAAAGACATCCGGATATTCCAGGACTACTCTAACTGATTGCAAATTCTCATCAGAAGCATCAAGCGACTCTAGATAACTAAGCATAACAGCATTCAAGGGATTACAAGAAATTTCTAGAGTGTTACCAAGCCGAGTCAAGAGTCTAACTACTCTTTTCTCACAATCAAGGATGGAACCATTACTGGATAACCAGTCCATGCCTAAGATCAAACCATATCCCGAGAAGCCCAAAACAAAGGCATTACAACTAAACTCAACGCTGAGAATAGAGATTTTCAAACCCAAACAAACCATTGACAAGTAAGCGGAGCCCCCAATTGGATTTGAAACTACTAAGGGATTCTCTACCATACTAGTGTCTAGATGCAGAGATTCTACTAAGGCAGATGAAACAAAAGAGTGTGATGCGCCAGAGTCAAAAAGTGTGTGAACTGGATGATCATAAAGATAAACTACACGTTCTACAGAAATATTACTACCTCGTTCCTGCTGAGGTGCCACTAGCGCATGAACCTGACCTCCTGAAGTGGATCCGTTTTTTTGTCCCTGCCCTTTCTTCTTTGGGCAGTCCTTAGCTTGGTGCCCAGTTTCTCCACAATGGAAGCAACCACCCATCTTTGCTTTCCTTTTTGGCAGTCTTTTGCTATATGTCCCGTAATGCCACAGAAATTGCACCTTCTCCTCTCACGGGGTTTATTGTTCTTCCCTCCTTTCTTGAAGTCTGTTTTCTTTGCTTGTAAACCCTCTTTCTTCTCTTCCACCTTGGTCTCTTTCTTGTTGTTGTCTTCCTCGTGTAGCAACGCCATGTCCACCAAGCTTTCATAAGTCGCTCCCGTGGATACATGGGTCATAGCAAGGCTGTGTAGAGGCTCATTCAAACCCTTGACGAAGTGAAGTGCCTTCTTGTGTTGGGTGTTTACTAAGTCTAGCCCAAATCTGGCCAGCTGATTAAAATGATTAACATACTCCCTGATTGTCATACTTCCCTGTTTCAGAGTTATAAACTTCTCCATTTACAGGCTTCTTTCAGCTTGGGAGAGGAATTTCATCTCAAACCTTGTCCTGAAGTCCTCCCATGTTTCCACCGCCCTCTGAGCATTGGTAATTTCCCACCAATAGGAAGCTTCATCTTTAAGCAACCATACTGTTAGCTGTATCTTTTGCCTGTCATCAACTCCGAAGATGACAAACAAATCCTTAGTCTCCTTTAGCCAGTTTCTTGCTCCTACAAAGGATTCTGTCCCATAAAAGTCTTTTACACCCATTACCTTGAAGTCTCTACATGTTTTTGCGAAGGCATTTCCACGAGGAGGAGGAGGAGGAACCACGGCCACTGGAGGAGGGATGTTTGTTGGGCCCGCGCCATTGGCCCTTGCTTCTAAGTACCTCCTAAACTAGCCAGGTATTGGCACTCCTTCTGGAAGGTTAAGGTCTCCATACATGCTGAAACAGAAAGGAAAGATTCAAAACGAAGGATAGAGGGATAATGCAAATGGCTTTGGGGGATTATGCCTCTTTAAAAAAAATATAACACTTTTTCTTGAAAAATGCTTCTTTAAACTTTCTTTTGAAAACAATTTCAAATTTTTTTATCTTATCTGGTAAACCTATGCTCTGATACCAAGTGAAGCACCCCACCTCCGTTAAGGTCACTCACAAAGGGAATGCCTTAACTTTGGTGGAGGTTTATAAGTAAAAGCCACAGATAAACACAAGACAGATATAAATACACATATTTTAAACAGCGGAAACCAAACAGACTTTTATTTCATCAATACGTGTTCGAACAAAACATTTCCATAATTGTCTCAAAATACCGTTAACATTACAACCTCATTACTGTCTTGATTATTAAAGAAGCATAAAACATAAATAAAGTGACAAAAATCCCCATAGTGATATCCAAAGCCATAGTCCGAGCAAAAGAGATCCAAATCATACATCTACGGTCTTGGAGCTTGTAAAGGGTCTGACTGAGCTGAGTTGTTTCCTCCCTGTGGACCGGGGGGGACGGAAGAAAAGAAGACGAAAAGAAAATAGAGTCAGACATAAAGTCTGAGTAAATCTAGTAACTCTTCAGCATGTGAATAAGAAAAGGGCATGATAGATATAAACTAAAAATAGGAAAGTGTCAC